>PVHX01002817.1:0-118908 GCA_004024805.1 Geosciurus inauris
AAGCAAACTGACACCATTACCTTCATCTCTGGAACAGTGAAATAGTCACTTTCTATAAGTTTTTGATTTGTAATGAGGCAGAACTAACCCTTCAATTTTCCTTTTGCCAGACCTCCTCAACTTCATGAGGTCACCTGCTTCCTATTCCTGAAAAAGCTTTGGATGTTTACATCCCTACAGTTCATTCCAGCTCCGAAATCAGCATTGCATTCCTTAGTTCACTCAGTAATGCCCCAATCTTCCTGTGTTATCTCTATACCATAGATGAGAGGACAGAAAGGGGTTCAGGATGAGCAAACAACCCCCCACTTGGTTGATGCAGGTAGAGCTAGGGCACAGGCCCAGTCACTCTACATTCAAATCAAGTGAATTTTCCACTACACTTTACTAAATTAACTCTTAACAAAAAAAAAAATAGAGAAGAGAATCTCAAGTTAAATCCTGAGGTTTTGAATCTCACCCCTGCATAGGCCATTTTGGATGTAAGAAGACTAGAGGCCTTCTTCTTATATGACATTTGAAAGTTCCCATGCAGGTATTTCAGACATGTAGGAACTACAGTACCACAGATTCTAATGGCCTCCCTCCTTGAGGCAACACCAGGTAGGAAGGGAATTAGGACTCACTTGAAGCTCTCCCTTCTCTGTCTAGGCTTTCCCAATGTCACCTTTAAAGAAACCTATTCCTAAGTAGGTCTCTAGAAGTCCATCCCATTGTGACAGATTTTATAGGTGCTGTATTCATCAGCATACTTCAGAAAAACAGAGCCAAAATGATATGCATATGTGGACAAAGAGATTAATTAGAAGGAATTGACTCATTTCATTGTGAAGGCTGAGATCTGCAGTACTCAGGCTGGAGACCAAGTGGAGCTGGTGGTAAAGATCCAGTCTGAATACTGCCAGTCTCAAGACCCAAGAAGAGCCAGTGTTTCAATTTGACTTTGAAAACAGAAAAAGTCTGATGTTTTGGCTCAAGGTAGACAGGCAGGAGGTCTCCCTCCTGGTGGTGACAGCTTGCCTTTTTGTTCTATTCAGAACTTCTGAGTACATGGAGCCCACCCCCATCAGGCAGAGCAATTGCCTTACTTGATCTACTGATTCAAATATTGATCTCATCAAATTCACCCTCACAGACACCGCCAGAATAATGTTCAACCAAATATCTGGAAACCTTGTTAGCTGAATCCAGTTGATTAAAAAAAAATTAACCATGACAAGTCAATTCAACTTTGATTCCCTCTGATGACAATTCTCAGGTTTTGACAGTTCCAAGACTGGCCAGGAAGGAAGAAAGCAAGAAAAAGTTTTCCATTCATTTGACCGACTACAAACCATTAGGTTGAGGAAGAGACTTCCTCACACTATCATTGTAATCGTGTGTACAAACCAATAATTAACTCCCCAGAACACATTTTTTCATCATGCACACTAGCATATATGCAAATACTGAAAAAAATAGAGACAGTTATAGAAACACAGACCTGGAAGAGGCCTCAGAACTTACCTGCATCAACTCACTCATTTTTCACATAGATGTGTAAAAGCACCTGAGACACACAATGATACACTGACAGGATAATACTAATGCATCAGCATATGCAAGAGGTAGGACACATACAGATATGCCATGATACACACTTTTGCAGCAGTCCCCCTTTTATTCTGCAAAATACCAATTATCATTTGATCACATACTCTGATTCCCTCTCACTTTTGCTTCTTATTTATTAGAGCAATTGTATCCTGGGGTGAATCCAACCATATCCACTCTGAATATATAGCCTCCCCTAAACCTCCCATTTGCATATCCCTCCCATCCATCTGCATTTGTGCCTCAAAAGCCAAGTTGAAAGTAAGGTCAGTGGCTATTGAGGGCCCCAATCCAATACTGGACAGCCTCAATGGCTAGGAAGTCTGTGTACTGAGCAAAAACTGTTGCTCTTCTCCAGGCTATAACATAGAAGAGAGAAAATGCTGCAAAGGTAGAGTATGTACAAAGACCAGAATCTAAAGGAATTGATAGCACAGTCAACTACAATAAATAATGCATACATACATTATAAAGTCATTGGTGATTTAGATTCAGTACAGCAACCCATTGGAATGAATTCAAAATGTAGCTGTGTTACTAACTGGGCTCCCTCTCCTATATCAAGAATATCAGTAACCTTTGTAGACTGGGGATATGTATCAGTTATACAGCAGAAGGCCCCAGGTTCAATCCCCAGGGCCACAGAAATAAAGAAAAAAAAAAAGCCAAAAAAATAAAAATAAAAAAAACAATGTCAGTAATCAAGAACTCCCCAACTCTTAAAACCTACCAATAAATTTGTCTTCTTTCAGTCAAAGAAAGGTTTCTTCCACCTCCATGTCTTTACAGCTGCTTCTGAAAACTTACTTTCCTTGGGCATTGCTTTTTTATTTTAAAGTTCAACTGCTAAAGGCATTGGCAAGTTGCACTAGTCTAATTTAGGTAAACAGAAAAAAATAAATAAAAGAACTATTTATCAAATCATCATAAGCCCTGAAATAGGTACTGATTCTATTTTTCAGTGTCTAAATAACTATATAATTTAAAATTTTGCAAAGAAAGGACTTGAGGAGTAAGAGGCTGAATAATTTTATAAGGATCATACTTTGATTTGGAACCAGAGTTCATGACCTATTCAGTTAACCCCTGGAGATGGCAAATACTTTTCTGACTGCTACCTTTAGTATTACTCCTTAATAAACATGGAATGATGAATGAATTAGAAATCAGAAAGAAAAGCTTGTCTGTTTCATTGTTTGCATGTTTTTAAGACCTTAGTTAACAGATTTACCCTTAGCTTCCTGCTTTTGTTCCCTCACCATCATTAAACACATATGCAGGTTCCTACCTACAGTACATAGGGATGAAGTTGCTGGTAATCAGCTACCTTGAGAGGACTCTGAGTTGTCAATGCTCCATTGTTCTTTCCAATAATATAAAGCATGTTCACACGAACAACCTATTGGATATATACTTTCTTTAATAAATATGTATTTCTAAAAAAGATTTAGAATTGTACAGAAAATTTTATTTTTGTTTTATTTATTTATATGTATGTACATGGATACATAGTTGTATATATCATGTATGTATGTCTATATGTGTGTAGTGTGTTTGTGTATCGCCAAACACAAACCTGAATGGAAAAAGTCTATAGATATTTAAACAATCTTAAAATAATAGTTGTCTTTTTCCTCTGGAGAGATAAAGAGAGGTGATTTAAAAAGTGTATTTCACACACCATATACTTTTTAAAAAAATAATGGAAACAATTTCATTTTTTAAAAAGTCTAATGAAGAAGTTAAGCTGGGCATGGTGGCACATACCTACAATCCCAGCATCTTGGGAAGCTGAGGCAGGAGGATCATGAGTTCAAAGCCAGCCTCAGCAATTTTAGTGAGGCCCTAAGCAACTCAGCAAAACCATATCTCTAAATAAAAGTATAAAAAGGGTTGGGGATGTGGCTCAGTGGTTAAAAACCCCTGGATTCAATCTCCAATACCCCCCCCCAAATTAAAAATTAAAAAAATAAAGAAGTTAATTCAAAAGTATTTCATGTTCCAGTTTTTTTGTGATAAAAATTGAATTCCAATTAATCAACAAATATGTATATACATGCTTGTAAAACTATGGAAATTGATAATATCACCTAGGAAGGTAGAAATGAGTGAGTTCAAAGAGTAGGCTTGGGAAATTCAATGTGAATTAGTGGGTCCTCTTCAAGGAAAACAATAACAATTTTTGGATAGAAATTTCAAGATGGTAGATTGATAAAGTAGTTACATATGCAAAATAACTTAAATAAGTTATGGATGCAAAAATGATAATTAAATATCATCAGCATCACAAAATCCAGGAAAACTGTATAGTATTTAGAAGTACTGACAACCAGACTGACTCAATATTTTTCTTAGCATTTTATAATACTGTTTGACACTGGGATAATAGGAAGGTAATACTCTGGTCATCTAGGATTGCTCTCCTTTACTACCCACACTCATTCAGTGTTGGGATCTGATATGGTTCATATATGAGGTGTTCCCCAAAACTTATGTGTGAGACAATGCAAGAATTTTCAGAACTAAAATGCTTATGAGTTGTATAACTTAATTGGTGGATTAATCCACTGATATGGATTAACTGGGTGGTAACAGTAGGTAGTAGGGTGTGACTGAAGGAAACAGAACACGGTGTGTGGTGGGGGCGCCTATGAGGTTTATATTTTGTCTCTGGTAAGCAGTGCTTTCTCTCTCAGCTTTCTGGTTGCCATGTCCTGAGCTTATTTTCTCTACCATGCCCTTCTGCCATAATGCTAGCCTCATCTCAGGCCCAGCACTATGGAGTCAGTTAGACATCGAAACCATGAGCCAAAATAAACTTTTCCTTTTCTATGCTCTTCCTGTCAGATCTTTTGGTCACAGAGATGAAAAAGTTGACTAAAAGAAGACCATAGGACACATCTGTATCATGGTGCTACCTCTGGCCTTGTACTTTCATGTCACAAGGGCAGGTGACTTGGCCAGTAGAATGTCTTTAGGAACCTCACTAGCCTCACATATATGTACCACACAAATGACACCCACTAAATTCAAAGGAAACAAATCTCCTTACCCCCAATTTTCTTTAATTAGATTTCAGAAACATCTAGAAATAATCCAACACTGAACATAATAGCAAAGATGGTATTGGGAATTGAAATAAAAAGATATTATTGTCTTAATGCTTTAGTTTAAAATATTTTACATTGGCAAATTTTTTAAAAACTTACAACCATGTCAATCTAGGGTCTGAGAAAAGGTCCATGTAATGGAGAGCTCTTGAGGCCTAAGCTTCATAAGCTTCAGAGTAAATCTCCCTGTGGGTTGGTGAGAGGGATTTACAAAAGTGATGGAAGAAGAAAGTAGTCAGAGATAATGGAGAAAAATCAAGAAAGTGGGGTATCCTAGCAACCTAGGGAAGAGGGTTTTCCAAAAGGGTATGAAACTATGTCAGATTTTGCTGATAGGTTGACCAACACAAGAAGAATAACTGTCACTAGATTTAACAACATATGGGTTGTTGTTCACTTTGAAAAACCATTTAGTAGGAAAGTATGGTTGAAAACAAAACTAGATAAAGTTATGGAGTCTGTGGATGATGAGAAAGTAAACAGAAATTTATTTATCTATTTTAAAGCCACACTTCTTTCCTGTACTTAGAAACCTTTGATTATGTCCACATGTTTGTAACTTCTTGGTGTTCTCATCTACCATGATAAAATTATCTCTTAATGGGTTTTACTCCCTTTGAACTAATAGCACCTTGTAATTAGGGACAAGTAGTTTTCATCTCATATTTTCAATGTCTACCAAAAAGACAATCTTAGTAATTATTTGTTGAAAGAATGAATGCCTTTCAGATTTAAAAAATTTTAGAGGCAAGTTGTGCAAAAATTTCAGGGGCCCAAATCTGTATCTGGTTCTCTAGAAGATTTTTATATTCACCCAATTTCAAGAAAGAAGTTGCTCTTCTGAAAGAGGACTAAGTAGGATCTTACATCTTTGGTTATACTAAGAGAGAGAGAAACAGAGAGAGAAGGGACATAAGAGAGAAAGGAATTTTAAAAAGTCATTCTTAAGAAGTTCTGTATAATTCACTTCAACTAGCATTTATTGAATACTAACTACTTTCTAGAACTAAAGGCCTCAAAATGAAAAAGATCAGGTCCAGACTAAGAATGAAAATGTTTACTATAATTTTGTAAATAATAAGATAGATGGATAGAATTCCAGAAATAAAGAAGGCCAGGATATGAAGAAGCCAACTGGGAGAGAAATAGCCTCAACTGAAATTTTAAGAAGGTAAAAGTTATCAAAAAGAAGTGAACAAAAATTTCATTCCAGAAAAAAATTGTACATGGGTCAGGAATGCAAAATTTCTGGGAACATGAGAGATAAGAAATAGCAGGACACCTCTGAAAAAAATGTAGGGGCCCAATTATGAACTACATTACAACGAACGCACAGAAACTTGGGCATTAGCATGAACATGACAAAAAGAAAATACTAGAGAAGTTAAACAATAAGAATTACACTGATGCAGAAGTTTTACTTCCAAGACTGTTGAAAATTGGAACCTGTCTATTCATTTAGTAGGGTTCTTGCTTCCCATATCCTGTTCCAAAAAAAGAACAGATTCTTTGCCTGCTTGTTGGGACTTCACCTGTCCAGGTAACCCCTGCCATGCACTGCCCCACAGTTCCCAAAAGTTCTGGAAGTAAATCTCACCGCAGCTGCAGTGCAGTCACAGTATGTCTGCTGACTATTCAAGAGTGAAAACAAATAGCAGCCATGTGCTGGCCACACATTCCAATGGGGATCCTGCCATCTGTCTTTGTGTTCATACAGTCATTCAGATTTCCAGTTCATACCAGCTCGATGCCACTTCCAAGTAGAACTTGGAACAGTTAGAACAGAGAGAAAGTTCACGGACAGTATTGAGCTTTGCAAAGAGTTCAGCACACCCACACAGAAGAAGCAATGGTAGGAAAACATAACAGTAATAACTGTGATAGTGACAATGAAAACTTCCAATATAACAGGGTGAATGGTTGTGGAACCTGTGGTGTACACAAGTCCCAGGGCCTGACTACACTACAAAGCCAGACATACTACGCATTGGGAGGCCAAAAAAAGGTTTCAAAGGGCAAAACTCTACTCTTAGTGGTCTTTGAATTACTAGCTGATCTTTCCTGAAGAATTAAAGAAAGCCTTTAATCCTTGTCCCCATTTCTAAGTTAAGTTGTGACTCCCAAAACATGTTGAAACCTTAACCCCTCCTACCCGTGAATGTGACCTTATTTGCAAAAGTTAAGAGGAGGTCATTAGGATGAGCGTTAATTTTTATAGTGTCCTGATTGAAAGAGGGAGATTTGGATGCACATGGGGAAAGTACCATGAGAAGACAGAAGCTGGGATTGTAGTGATGCGTCTGCAAACCAAGGAACACTGTCATCAAAAACAGAGGCATGCAATGATTATCTGCAAGAGCCCTCAAAGAGAACCAACTGTCAGGACACCCTAATTTTCGACATCTAGCTTCCAAAACTGTGACACATAAATTTATGTTGTTTTAAGCCAATTGATTTGTGGTACTTTATTACAGCAGCCTTAGGGAAGCAATATATCCCCTTCAACAGGTAAGGAAATGATACCTAGAGAAGACAAGTATCTTGAGTACAGCCATGGATAATGAAAGAGCAAGAGTTGGAACCCAGTGCTGCCTGATTCTAAGGTCAAGCTCCACCTCTAGTCCATTCTACCCCTAATATTGCCTTCCCATGGGGTTCTGCTCACATGTTTAGGCTAACAGGCCCTCCTTCAAATTTGCATTTCTTGTTTTGTTTACTACCTACAATGCCTAGTATGGGACTAAAGGCAGATTCCTTGGTACTATAATTTTTTGGTGATGGAAGAGAATATTGAGAATATTCTCATATTCTTAATATGAGACCAAATATTCTTTTTTTTTTTGGTACTGGGGATTGAACTCAGGGGTACCCGACCACTGAGCCACATCCCCAGCCCTATTTTGTGTTTTATGTAGAGATAGGGTCTCACTGAGTTGCTTAGCACCTCACCATTGCTGAGGCTGGCTTTGAACTCGCGATTCTCCTGTCTCAGCCTCCCTAAGTGCTGGGATTACAGGTTTCAGCCACCACACCCGGCTACCAAATATTCTTATTACGTATTATTATGTATTATTTATGATTATTATTAATATCTCTATGTTCTTCAAAAGAACCACTTCAATTTTGAATATATTTATCTCAGCATCACCATCATTTATCTATGAAGACTCTGCTGTCAACCTCCAAGGAGAAGCAACGGGGAACAACCCTTAGTCAGTGTGTTGCTTTGGTCCTCTTACACACATGGTCCAAATTTTGTTAATTCTCTTCAGTGGATCCCCCACAGCTCTACACTGTATTTGGCTCTTATCTATTTAAGGATGTAAACTAGGCTTGGTAATAAACTCCAAGTTTTGTTTTGAATTGTTCCCTACCCATGTGATATAATGTAATGTTCCCTCCAATGTGGTTTGCAAAATTCTGGCTTCTGCTTCCTGAGCTGAATCAGAAATGGCTTTTCTTTGTATGTAAGAAAACTGATGTGTTTCTCTTTGTTCTCATGGCTCCTCAGCACCCTCTCTTCCTTTGATAAGGATGGGGATAGGGCCTGTGGAACCCTGTGAATCGGAAAAGCCTCCAGTGTAAGAATCTGAACTGATCTCACCCTCCACAGGCTGGAAGACGTTGCTGCCCTACCACTACATAGCCTCTTGAAAACACGTTCATGGTGTGTATTTATTCAGTCACTTAGTGCTTACCAGAATGTATGCTACAAGAGTTTTATCTCTTGTTTCTACAGTGTCAGATGACTCAATGACAACCGAATGCTTGCTCCCTCCTTTCCAAGGGGTCAGATTCTTAGACTCTTAAAATTGAGGTGCAGTGTTGAACACTTTGTTTATTCTCACAGTTCTTCAGGAAAAGAGGATAGGATGGCAGATGGGCTACTAAAACCATAACAATGCTGTTAGAAATTCTTGTTGTTTCTATTTCACACAATTTGAAATTGAAGGAAAACATTTACACATAAAATGTGTACAAATAGATGAACCTTGGGAAAAACTTTTCTATAAGTAAAATGGAAAATATAGTAAACTGAACATTAGAGACCCAAGACGTTGGTAGAAACTAACAGAAGTCTTTACATAATAGTCAGACCTCTCCACTACTGCCCAACAGACCTCAATATTGACTTTATTTAGCAAAATGTTTTTCTAGGTTGCTGAAATTATGGACCTTAGAAAGCTAGAGCTTTTAACATACCAATCTTAATTTTCAAGATGTCAAACATATCCAACCATGCATTCTTTCTGAATATAAAACTTTGCAGAAGACTATGTGTGTCATTGTGTATGTGTGTACATGGGTGCATGTGAGTGTATGTATATGATGCATGCTCCAAAGCTGCCAACTCTCATTCTTTCAGAATGAGGTGCTTCCATTTATTGTCTCAATTTCAATCTGCCTGGGGCCTAAAATAAAGAGAGTCACAATTGATTTCAGTTGGATATTTAGAAACTCATTCAGATTCTTTCTGAGTCAATTAGATGATCACAAGTTGGCAGCTCAGTAAATTTCCTGCTGGGAACTAGATTGCAAGAGAAAAAAAAACAAATAAAGATATTATGTGCAATTGTCCATCAAGAATCAAGAATTCTGGATGAGACCATAATTGAAACACCTGTTCTCATACTGTCTGGGTCCCATTTTGAGTCTAACAATGAGGAAAATATTTCTATACTATATCTATGACATAATACAAAATACACAGTTGGTATCTGCCCCCATTTCTGACACAGAGTTCCTAAAATCCTTGTAATTTTCTGAGTGCTAAGAGTTTTAGAAGCATCTCTGTTTTCAATATTTGGTATTAGTCTCAAATTCCCAACACAAAAACTTTTAAGACCCTTGGAATCTCTGTGATGATGAGTGTCTTTTTGCATGTTAATGAGATGAACTGATCACCAGAAAGACTAGAAGGCATGACTAGAAGGATGGAATTTTCTCCCCAAACACCATCCTCGAAAGAGAAAAGGGGCTTGTCAGTGACCCACTCATCAAAGGGGAATAATTAAGTCAATCATATTTACCTCATGAAACTGCCACAAGACCTCTAAGCCACAGGATTAGAAGAGCTTCCATTTTTGTGAACACATCTATTTGCCAAGAGGGTGGCACACCCCAATTCCACAAAGACAGAAGTTCCTCTGCTCAGGACCCTCACAGACCTCATAGAATATACTTTTTCATCTAGTCCTTCACCTGTATCCAGTCCCTTATAATAAACCAGTAATGTAAGTAAATATTTATTTGCACTTTATGAGCCATTATAGAAAATTATTAAATCTGAGAAAAGGCTTGGGGAATCCCAAGTGTTTAGCTGGTGGTCAAAGGACAAGTTATAAGCTGGGACTTCTGATCAGTACCTGAGGTGCACTAGGTACACTTTACATGTTGGGTCTGTGATAACTACAAGTAGTTAGTATCAGAACTGAATTGAAGGACAGAGTTGGTGTCTGGAGAGTTGGAAAAGTCATTAGTGTGGGAGGGGGAAGTCCATATATTTGATGTCAGATATGTTGCAGGTATGGAAAAATTTGCTTTTGTCTTAGGATATCCATAGACTGCTTTTTATACAGAAAACAAGGTCTCCTGGTAGTGGTGTTTTGTATGCAGTACTGGGGATCAAACCCATAGCCTTAGGCATGCTAGGCAAGTGCTCTACCACTGAGCTACATCCGCAGCTGCCAGTGTGGTTTATATCACAGTGGTCATTACTTTATGGGACAGATTTAATCTGAACCAGCAACGGCTTTGGCTTCCTTTCTTACTGTTTCTATACTTTGAAGTAAATAAAAGATCCTGTGTGTTGTTTTAAAGATATCCAAGAGCATCACCAAATATAAGATAATGTACCATATTCCATATTTGATAACCAAACAAGAGAATGGCAATCTAAACAATGTCCCATGATTTCATTATCATTTTAGTGATGATCTTGCTGAGGAAATAACGCTTTCAATGCCTCCTATTCTCTTAGAAAACTAATACAGGATGATCATCACTTATCTGAAATGCTTGAGACAAGAAGTGTTTAGAATTTGGGATTGTTTTCTGATTTGGGAACATTTGCATACACCTGGGATATCTTAGCTTTTGGGATCCAAAATCTAAACATGTTAGATTTTGTATACACCTTATGCACACAGCCTAAAGATAATTTTATATAATAGTTTTTATTATGACCCAAAACATGAGGTATCAAGTGTAGAATTTTTTACTTGTGGTATCTGGTCAGTTTTCAAAAAGTTTTGGGTTTTGGAGCATTTCAGATTTTGGATTTTCAGATTAGGGATGTTTAACCTATAGGAAAAAACTTCCACATAGGATGGTTGATTCAGTGGTGACCAAGAGTTAAATTTTTCAGTTAAGTTATTACCTCAAGTAAAGAAAAGCTAAACTTAGTTATGTAAAGTAGACATCGAAAAGCTTTTCTGTAAGGACCAGAGACTTTATGGTCTCTGTTGAAATTATGGTCTCAAGTTGCCATTGTATCATAAAATACCTGTAGATATGAGCGGTGAATGTGATTGTGTTCCAATGAAATTTTATTGATGGACACTAAAATTTGGACTTCTTGTGATTTTCACAGGTACTTGACTATTGCTTTTCTTTTAATTAAAAAAATCATGTAAAATCCATTTTGCCCCTTAGTTCTTAAAAAAAAAATAGGCAGGATTTGGTTTGTGACCTGCAGTTTATCAGTCCCTATTTTACTACCTTATTTTGCTTAAAGCTCAGTGCTATGTTTCATAGGAATAAAAGGCCATAGCAGTTAGAAACATAACACTGTATGCCAGATAGTATTAAAAATTCCCTTCTCTGCATTCTTCTAAATCACTTAATTTATTATTAACCCCTTGCCCATGACTGAAGGATCTAAGGAATTATTTAACAAGTTTAAAGAAAGATATTTTCAGACTAATGAAATATTCCAATCGACTAAAGTTTATGTCATAAATGCATAAAGTTACTATTTGGGATGCAGGGACATGTGGAAATCTCCTGAATAGACCAACTATTTCACAAGTCATAAAAATTCCATCCACAAATCTAATTATGGAATATTTTATTAACAAACTTTATAAAAAATACTCAAATTAGTAACTAAGAATGCTAAATCTAGAGAAAACACATAGAATATATTCTGTATACATACATATTTTTAAAAAATAAACATAACATATAATATAAATATATTAAAAATGTTTTAAATTTCTCTCCAAACAAGTAGTTCACAAAGGTTTCTGATATTCATTGAAAATAAAAGTTATTTTCATGATTTAATCTTATTTAAAGTGAAAAAATTAAAAAGGATTTTAAAAATCATGGGACATGTCAGAAGAAGCCTATAATATTGTACAAATGAAAGTATCTTTGCTAGAAATACTTAATGTGCAAAATTGTCTCTTCTGTTAACAGATCCAAAATGTGACATAGTTTTCCTCTTAAATGTGAGGATATAATGTGGTGGGAAAGAGAGAAAATTGCTCTCATGAACAGGGTGCAACTGCCAGTGTTCGTGCCATCGAATGCTGGTCTGGTTGAGGTACTATTTTAGCTAACTCTGTCCTGGATTGAGGTAGTTGAACAGATAGAGAGGATATTTAGTGAGATTGTTGTAATGGTTAATTTATCAATTTGAGTCACAGATTGCCCAGATATCTGATTAAACATTATTTCCAGACATATCTGTTTGGGTGACTAGCATTTGAATCTGTAGACTATATAAAGCCAACTGCCCTCCCCAGTGTTGGTGGGCATATCTAATCCCATGACAGGCTGAAGAAACTATAAGAGCAAAGGAATGTGAGGTGGTTTTTTTTTTTTTTTCTCTTCCCTATCTGATTGCTGAACTGGTACATTGATCTCCTTTCCTTGGAGATCTGAATTCTATAAAATTCATACTAGACCTTACACCAGGAGCACTCCAGCTCACAGACCTTGAACAACACACAACCAGCTTTTATAGGTCTCCTAGTGTCCAGTTTGCAGATGGAAGATGATAGTACTTTTCAGCTTCAATAGTCACGTGAGGCAATACCTTATACTTTCTCTTTCTCTCTCTCAATCTCTCTCTGTCTCTATATATGAGAAAAGTTCATATATATATGTCATATATATATATGAAAAGTTTCTCTGTTTCTCAATGTGTCTGTTCCTACAAATAGGACCAATATCTATTTTAACCAATATCTAATATCTATATCTATATATACACACACATATGTAAAATAGATATGATTAGGTCAGACATGTATTACTCTGTCATGGTCTGCCTACTGCATTTACAGCCATATTTGTCATTCCATGGACTATGGTGATAATGGTGAAGGAGGATTTGATCTTTTGTTTATATCAGAACATCTTTTTTCCTGAATAGGGCACAGTGGCACATGCCTGTAATTGAAGAGACTTGGGAGACTAAGTCAGGAAAATCACAAATTCAACGACAGTCTCAGCCAATTTAGCATACCACTCAGCAACTTAGCAAGACCCAGTCCCAAAATAAAATATTAAAAGAACTGGGGATGTAGCTCAGTGGTAAAGCACCACTCGTTTCAATCTCCAAAACCAACACTCTCCCTCCACAAAAAAAAGAAGTAAAAAACAGATATTTCAGAACATTTCCTGTGTTAGCATATTAGGGTTCTCCAGAGAAATAGAATTACTATATTATAAATAATGTACATATAATAAGTTATATACATGTTATATATAATATATAATTTATATATCATGTTGCATAATATAATATATATTGCACAAATAAATGTTATATGCATAATACAGAATGTATATAATATGTTGTGTTTCTCTGAAGAACCCTGACTAACATAGTTATACAGAAAATATTCTTGGGTCATATAATGAAGTTTTTTCACCTCATATCCAGCAAGGAAAAGACATTTTGATGTAAACAGAGGACACAATCTTCCTCTCACCACCACCATCATCGTAGTCCACGGGATGCTGAACAAGGCAGAGAATTCAGCAGGCAGACCATGACAGCAATTATAGTTGAAGATTTTAAAATAAACAAGCAAATTGCAGGCAAAATCTGTGATATGAGAGAGAAGAGGGCCTAAAGAATATCTCCTAAGTACTTTGAATAAATTTTAGGCATACTAGTTAGAGCCCTAAAATTAAAAAAGAAGACATATTCAAACTGGGTAATTGAGAAAATTTAATAAAAGGAATTATTTATTATAGTGTGGGAAGAGCTTAGGCAAAGCAACAAGAGAAGTGAAATATCTCAGGTTGGCACCCACTCTTACAAGACCCAGGCCAGAAGGGCCAGGGTAAGGGTCTAGGTAATTGACCCTAGAGAAAACTTCATGGCCTGGTTGTCTGGCTGAGTCCTTCAGCAGAAGGTTCTAACCAACGCATAACACTCTGGCAGGGAGGACTCTGGGAAATACCAACCTCATGTTCCTCCTTCTCTCCATTCTCCTGGAGTGCTCCATTAGGGAAACACAACTAGAAGCCAATAGTTTGACCTTTTCTGAGGTCATTCTCCCAAGAGAAGGTCTGTGTGGAAAAGGATGAAGGGAGGATGTATTTGCAGAGAAAATGAAAGATGTCCACATCTACTGTATGTGTAATCAAATGATTTCCCAACTGCCAAATGAAACACTTCCCAGAATTGCATGGCATAAAGATGTAAAAAATTTTATATATTTGGATAAGAGTTGATAAACACCTATACTGAAATGCAAGATACACATAGAGAACCTCTTATCTTTAAATTCAAAGGCATATTTATAGAACCAAATCAGAGGAGGCAAACCACAGAGGAATCTTGAGGACAAAATTTGAGGCTTAGAAATATCAGTAAGAAAAACTTAGGAAGGAAAGTAGATGCAACAAGAAAATTTGATAGTAGTGTCACAAAAGAAAAGTGTTTCAGAATGAAGGAGTCCAAATTTTTAAAAGCAACAGAAAAAAGAACAAGAAAATTGAAGGCCATTGCCTTTGGAAAAATATGTTTTTAGAATTAGGGAAAGAGTTCTAAACTCTCAATCTTTGGATCCATGTATTTAGCTATTATTTGACTGTGCCCCCTTACCCCAAAATGCAGGTACCATATTCATAATTAAAACAAAGGACCAAAACCAACAACAAAAAGTATTCAACTGTAATTTCAATCCCCCAATTTTAAGGTACTCACTCTGTGCATCTATGGGCAATAAAAGAGCACATGGCAAAATGTGTGCCACAAAGGGGGGCTTCAGTAAGGGTTTGCTGAGTTCACTGAATGACTTACAGTGGCCACAGGTGAGCAAACAATTCCTGGGGAGGGAGGTTAACTAACAGAGAGAAAATAAGAGGAAGAGCGTAGTAGGACCAGGAAGTCTAATTTGGGCTTAAATTTCCACAAAGAAGAATAAAATTGTTTTCTAAATTACTAAATTTGTTCATAATAGCCTATTTGTTTTACCAGCATTTTCTTGACAGCAGTGAGTGACTATCAGACCCTCAGTAAGGCATATTGTGATGCTAATGCAAAACAGAGAGAAGAAAGTCAGGCAGTTTGTAGGATTAGCCCTTTTGGGAAATAATTTAGCTGTACAAATAACAGAGCTGTTGTAACTCCAGTGTGCTCCAGGCCTGTGTCACCATCCACGGGGATCATGGTTAATGGCTCAGTGAGGCATTGGCAGTTCTCACCAAATAGCTATACTTGGAGTTCGGTAGCAAAACCACGATACTGGGTGGTCTCTTCCAGTTACAGTGCATCACTATTTGTCAGCTAATTGTCATGGGAGCTTCTCACATGGAATGGTGTCCAGCATTAGAGCAGAAAGCCTGGGCTGGAAACTAGGGAATGTTTATGTCTTAATAACAGAACAAAAAAGATGCACTTAGTCCAGTAAATAAGAGCAGGGCCTGCTTACTCATGAAGTACAGAGCCTAAGGCCTGAGATGTTTTTAGGGCCCAGGATGTTTTTTATGATGTTCATTGCTCTCAGAATCAGAATATAATAGAAAAAAATATGTCATAAGAAATCAAGCCTTGCTTATAATTGCTTTTATATCTTTCTATGTGTGTGTATGTATACACACACACACACACACACACACACACACACACACACATGAAGAAGCCCATTAAGGAAAACACACCTATGGTCCACAAAAGTCCTACCTGACTCAGAGTGAGACTAGAGAGAGAAGATTGGAAGTCAGCGGCTGTGTGGATTTCTGGGGCTCACCCAGGAACACTAGTACTCAGATTTTGGTAAGGGAAAACTCTCAGTTGATCACCTTTCAACCTTGAAATTGTCTCCAGAAAGAGGTATGAAAACCATCACCATTCGCGACTTGAGGAAGCAAAGGCTGTTGGTCCAGAAAGATGTCCAAGACAGCAATTTAAATAGATTAGGGGATAGACAGATGACAATGGTGATAACACAAGGTTAAGAGAATAATTTATAAAATGGGCATACTATGCTGACCCCCACATGCTTTCTTTGCCAAAAAGCAATATGCCTGCAGCCCTGCCTGCCCAAAGTAGACAGGATATGTCACATTGCTCAGTAAACTACCTGTTATTTGCAAGGAAATACAAGCAGGAAACAATGTTGATAAGAGGAACCCAAGTTACTTTGAAGGGAGAGACATTTGTGACTCTTCTTCACAGACTGGATTCTGGAAGATAAGGATAATTCCTCCTAACCATAAAACCTGTAGAAATGATTAGGAATCCAATTAGAACCGGTCAGCATGGGCCAAAGGGACCTAGAATTGCCATGGCAGTAGGGACTTGAAAGTCTAATGTCACCCAGCTGTCAGTCAAAAGTTAAGAGGTTGTCCTGGGTGGGACTCTGGAAATTTCTCTGGGATCTTTAATAAAACTGGAGTGCAGGAGAGGCATGTTATCCCTCTCCTCTCTGAGATGATCTACTCTCCCCCTTGAGTGTCCCCTTTCTCTTTTCCTATGCCTCCAATAAACTCATGCCTATTACTCTGAACGACACATGCAAAATCTTTCTGACTTGATTGCAAGAATTGGGTTTTGAAGCACAGTTCTTCACACTGCCTCAGTTTCTCAGAGAGCCTCTGCTCTGTAACAAACACATGGAGCCCACAAGACACAAGCCTGAGTGACCACCAACCATTGACCAAATTTACGAACCAAATATTGATCTTCATATCTCTACCCAGTTGAACTGATTTGCAAGCATCAAAGGTAATAATAAAATCTGAAACAATTTCTCCCACATGCCTAGTTTCTTAAAGTAAGAGCCACTCATCCTCTAAGAACTCTGGGACAGGAAATGAGGAGCCCATATAGAAGTAACAATCAAGAAAGATGAAAAGAAAGGATGGTTTCTTTGCTGAAAGATTTATGTGATTTTTTTTAACTTGCTCCCTGAACCTGTTCCCATCCATGAAAATACAAACGAGAGTGAGCATGGCAGTGGGGGCCTTATCAATCATACGACCTATCAACAAGAAGCCTCCTGTGTTCTCCATCTGTGGGAAGAAAAGCTTTCTGACTGCTCTGAAAACATGCTAAGGAGAAATACAATCCTCCTGGCAGGAATCACTTTTCAGCTAAGCGTACACTCAGAAGGCACGAGGCCCTATGTGGGAAATGAGGATGTGACAGTCACTCAAGCCAAAGAAGGATCACTTTATGTCAGACACCTGCACCAAAGGCTAGAATGGAGATTTCATGACCATTCCTTGCCACTGGATAGCCTTTTGAAGAGACCAAGATACCCAAATTTAATGATTTGATGGCCTGTATCCTTCAAAGGAATAGTCATCAGTGGAATCAAAGGAAACTCCTACTAAGACTGATGCCTCAATGTATCCTAATTATATTACCACTTACAATTCATCAAGTGGGTTTCATAAAAAAGCTATGTTTGGGTATGCTTTTTTTTAGCTGAATAAAGCTTATAGTCAAAAGAGATGAAGTTATTTTTTTCATCCCCTCTGAAAAGTTTATGGTACAGCAAAATAGTCAAGCTATTTAACATCAAGAGCTTTATAGAATCTCACCAAGAAATTCAGATGTGTCTATATATATATATATATATATATTTCTGAACTTTCAACTGTCTTTCCACCTGACAGCCTCAGACTCTGTAGAAATCCAGTCAAAATTCCCTTCGGATGGTCAGTGTTAAAAAAGTAAATACTGTGTGATTTTCAGAAAGCAGAATAACAATCCAAGCTGTCAGGGTGGCTGCTGATCTGTCAATAAGGCTTTGACTCAATGAAAAGCCCCTATGTAATTAAACATTTTCTAGGGCAAAGCAGAGCCATGAGTCATCTACTAGAAACAATATCAAAAGGATGGCAGAGGATACCATTTACCAGGATCTTGTCACTCACAGTAAGCCTATATTTAGATAAGTTAAAATTGAAATCTGAACTGTGTTTGATGACAGATCCCTGGGCACAACTGGGCTACCGTTTGCTTGAAATGCAGAATGGATAGTGTCACATCAACTGTGGGCCAAAAAACAACTCAGCACCTAGAATTCCAGATCATCAGATCCTACCCCTCAAACCTGTCTGCAGGACTTAGTCTGGTAACTTCAAACCAAGTAGCCTAGGGTTTTGGGAGTCCTAAGATAAAACTGACCTAGGGTAGCCGTCTTTGAACGTTACACAATTCTGGGATTAGGAGCTATGGTAGAAAAAAAAGTCTTATCAAGTGTTTTAAAATAGCATGTGGATCATTAATCACTGCTTAATGATGATTATGTGTGAAATATTTTAAATTTCATTTAAGACAGTTAGTTGTAAATGGAAGATGTATAATAAGGCACCCTTTGAAGAAAGAAGCTCAAAATACAAATTAAATCTGCATTTGCACCTATTTGGCCTCCGAAACACAACATTCTGGCATTAGTCATATTTATATCATTAAAAGGGATAGACTTAAAACTTCATGACTTGAAATGCTAAGATGAAAAGAAAAAAAGATTAATACACTGGATTGCAAAATTCTTAAACCTTTGTATTTCATAAAATAATATAAATTTTAGAAATACTTCAAATTAGAATATTTTAAAGAAACAGCAATTATCAATGTCAATCTGTACATGCTTTTAATTTATCTGTATTACATATAGACAAAATATTGACTTGAATAAGACATAAATGTATATTTCACGAAAGAAGAACAACAAATGGCTGGTATATTTTTCTAGAAACATATTCAAATTAAAATTAGAATATGTCATTTAAAAAATGTTAAATTATTAAAATTTCAAATTAAATAATATCCAATAATAGTTTTAATAATATTGGTGAGAATATAAATTGGAGCAGCATTTCTAAAAGGAATTTCATTACAGTTATTAGAAACCTGAAAGAATATTCAAGTCATACACACAGATCTTGGGAGCTTGTTCAGAGAATTCAGTAAGAGAGCCCAACCATTCACATACTCTTGAGGAAAGAATGGTCATTCTCTTCAACTTCCAAGGGAATGCCCTCAGCATTGCTGAGAGAATAAATGCTCAGACCTCAGCTCATTCTGGAAATAGATTAGGAGATGGAAGCTACAACTAGATCATTTATGCAACCCTTTCTTTGGGCTGTTCATTTTCCTCCTGAGAATCAACTTCTAGAAAGTAATCATATTATGCACTTAAGAAATTTATGTTATTGTAATTTACAATAGGAGAAAAAAAGTCCAAGAAGGAACAATATTGATTACATTATATATATATTATATTGTGTAATATACATTGTCTTAATATACATTGTGTCTATTAAGATACATTTTTCAGAAATAGAATGTTCAGAATAAAATTGAATAGATGAAAGCATATGATCTTTACAATGTAACAATGTATATAAGCAGAAAAACTATAATACATGTGACATTGACCTCTGGATTATGGAATTAAGGCTTTCTATAAATTTTCCTTATATGAATATGTATTTTTGATGAAGCCAGTCAAGTTTGGTTAAAACATGTTTTGGAAATTCTAAATATAGCACCAAAATTCTATTTGATAAAAATGATTGATTTAATGACAATTTATCACAATAATAACAGTATAATCTTCCTTCAAAGAACATTATAGAAGCTTTAAGTTTTCATAAAATCTTTTCTGGTTTTTTATTAAATAAATCTAAGTGACCTAATTAGTGTGTGCTTCACTCACTTTCCTACTTTATAACATGAAGAGGTCAGTAAAACTGTACTCTTCATGAATTCATAAATTCCCACAGAACTTCAGCCCTCAGTGTTAGAAATGACCTGTAACAGTAGGCAAAAATAGGAAATGCTATTTTCACTATTGGCTTCTGATGGATTCCTAGTGTCTAATGTTCTTTGAACAATTTTGGACTACCTCTAAATAACAGCTGTGAGGGGGAACTGCAGTACTTCAATCCTTGTTTTTGGCAGTAAGTATTTGTTTTTAATGTGAAAGCAAACAACGAAAGAAAACCTTTCCATCTGCTTTTATCAGAAAGAAAATCAAACGGAAGTCACAGTATCCTCAGCAAATAACACTTGACTTTGGTGCACAAACACATCCTTCATTTATAGACACAGCCTCCTAAAGTGTTAGGTCAACATTAGAATTAGAATGATAAATAGTCAGGGGCTGTGTGTTTAGAGAGATTTGGGGCAATGTTGAATAGGGCTTCCCCACATTTTCCCAGTTTGGGGTTTCTTGTCTACAGAGTTGAATCTCTAGATGACGATTCTGAAACATCAGTCCCATTTCTTGCCAACACAAGCATTTTTCACTAATTTTGTCTTTCCTTAAAAATGCCTGTACCTCAGAGATCAATCCGTGTCTTATTCCTTTTCCATTTATGGACTTGTGAAATATCTACCTTACAAATAGCAAGACTCTAGATCACTGCCTGCCAAGCCCACAGACCATTAGACAGGGCTACATAAAAGTGATAATGAGAGTTAGGAGGCACATCAGTATGGAAAGCAGCAAGCAAGCTGCTAATTAAAAGTACCTTGGGAAATTGAATTAAGATGGCAAATACAACAAACATGTTTGTCTGTAAGTCCCTATTGAAATCTCCACAAATGACAGAAAATATACCCATTTTCTTAAATTGTAGGTTCAGGATAGCAGAGGAACTTTATAAGGCAGTCAAATTTGGACCAAAAGTTTTAACAAAATCTCTAAGTGGAAAGCAGATGTGGTAAATATGCACAGAAGAGGACTGTCCCAAAAGGCAGAAGGGCCTTCAGAGTTGCTGGACACCTAGAGTGCTGCACATCCATTAGGTAGATTGTATAAATACCTGTGAAGAGGTTGGCATGTTTAACATAATTGCTCCCTGCCCTCTGCAACACACGCACACACACAGAACAACAACAGAGATCTTTGGAAGATAGCAACTTTGATGGGGTGAACATGGACCACAGAGGCAGTGCAGAATCTCCAGTGTGAGGAGGAAAAGGGAGTCTCTCAATGCTATGAGAATGAGCACCTGGTATTTGTCAACAGCATGTCATACCACTGCTTTGTCATTAGACAGGTTATACTAAGAACTGCATCTAGAGAAAGGCAAATAGAGACTGGCACAAAGATGACTTCCGATCTAGAATCAGGAAACATTTTTAAAATGCAAACTCCATGAAATTAAAGCACCAAATTAAGGATGAAAAGAATTAATACCTGAGGAAACAAACAGCAAATAGGAGACATCATTTACATAAATAATTGCCTAGTTTTCAACAGTTCAGTGTGATAAATTTTGATAACTGTGTACACTTGTGCCACTAATACTCTAAAACATATTTTAAAGCATTTATATCACTCCAGAGAGTTCTTTTTTGCCCTTTTCACTCAATTTCCTTATCATAGGCAACGATTTTTGTCCTTACTTAAATATTTACTTATGTTGTATGGGCACAAAATATTTGTTCATATTTATGAAGTGTAATGTGATGTTTTGATTTGTGTATCTATTGGGTAAAAGCAACAAATCTTCAATTTCAAATACCATATAATATTTTTCTTACATCTTGATTTGACATAAATGAAATCATAAAGTATATATTCTTTTGATCAACCTAATGTTTTTGTTGCTTATCTACATTGTGTACATAATTGGCTTACACTTTTTTAGTTGAAAAATAGTATTTCGTTGGACAATTATAATTCATATATTTGATTTATTCTCATATTAAAAGACATTTGACTTGATTCCAATTTGAGCCTATTATGAATAGAGTTGCTATGAACACTTTTAAGCAAATAATTTTTGGGTAAGAATGGGATTTCTAGCCACAGGGTAGATGGAAGTTTAAACCTATTTTAAAAATGCCAACAAGTTTTCAACAGCATCTACATTATTTGACACTTCAACCATCTACGTATTAGATTTCTGTTTGCCCGACATCCCAACCAACATTTGGCAGTGTCAATCAACTTGATTTTCATCATTCTAGGAGGTATCATATGGCTTAAATTTGCATTTCTGTGATGAGTAAGGTTGTTGAGAACGTGCTCATGCAATTTTTGGTGATTCATGTATCTTCTTTTGTAAAATGTTTGTCCAAGCATAATTTCCACTTACTGATCATGTTGTTTGTCTTTTTTATTGTCAACATTTAAAGATCTTTAAATATTTTGAATATGAGTCTTTTGTCAGATATTTAAAAAATTCATATTCAGAATATATGACTGGTACCTTTGTCACTAATCAATCAGTTCTGCATGGATCACTCTCTGGATGCTATTTGTTTATCCAATCAGCCAATATCATAGGCTTTATGATTCTGGCTTTATACTATTTTTTTTCTGCTATTCTTCTTTTTTAGGATAGTTTTTGTAATGTAGATTCTTTGCATTTCCATGTAAATTTAGATATTGATATCTTCTAGGATTAAAAAAACCTATTAAATTTTGTTTTGAGTATAGAGATCAATTTGAAGAGAATAGATATCTTAACAATATTAGGTTTTTGAATCTATAAATTTGACATATGTCTCCATTCATTTGTTTTCTTAATTTCTCCATTAATACTTTATAATTTCCTGGATAGAGTACTTGATATTGTATATTTCACTTAACTTATTACCAAGTATTAAATGTTTTATAATGCTACTGTAAATTCTATTTTAATTTTCTTATTGTTCATTGTTAGTATATAGAAATAAAATCTTTAAAATATTAACTTTTATATTGACCTTGTGCTAAATTCCATTATTAGTAATAACACCTTTGGGGTTAGGTTCTTTGGATTTTCTATGTAAACAGTCTTGTTGTCTGCAAAAAGGGAAAAAAAGAAAGGAAAAGAAAGATAGCATTTTACTTCTTTCTTTGAAATTCATAAGAATTTTATCTTACCTTATTGCAGTAACTAGGACTTATAATGCAATTATAAGGACTTATAATGCAATTAAGGCATGCCTTAATTTCTGATGTGTTGTGTTTTCATTATAGTTCAGTCTGATATATTTTCTAACATTTTCAATTCATCATGATTTTGTATTTAATTCCTGGAAGATCTGATTTGGTGTTTTCTTAATGGAAAATATTTGGAGTTTCCAAAGAAACTTACTATTACTTATTTCTAACTTAGTTTTATACTGGTCAAAAAACTAACTACACATAAGCCCAAGCCTTGACATTTACTGCAGTTTGTCTTGTCACTCAGCACTTGCTCTACCTTAGTGAATGTTGCGTTTGCACTTGTGAAGAATGGGTGAATTCTGCAATGATTGGGTATGGTGTTCTATAAATATCAATTAGTCAAGTTAGATGAAAGAGTTTATAGGGCACAAGATAACCACTCATTCCAACAATTACTAATGAAGAGCTGTTAACATGTCCAATTATATTTGTGGATTTGGTCTTTTTATTCCTTTGGTTTTATTAAGTTCTGCTATCTGAATATTACAGCTCTGTTATTATGTACATACACATTTAGTATTGTTGTCTTCTTGATAAGTGATCTTTTGATAAAATTTTTATCTTTTACTTCTACCACTCTTTCAATTGTCTTTGTTTGAGCTTTGCTATTTTTATTGTATATATAGAATAACTTTTAAAAATCCTCTTCTTTCAATGAAAATGTATCTTTGTATGTGGAGTTTATTTTCTATTCATGGCATAGAGTTAGTCTTGTTTTTAAAAGTCGTACAAGGCCTTAGTCACATGAAGTATTTAATTCTAATATATTTGGAATAATTGGTGCTAGTTTTATACCTTTCATCATGATATTTACCTTCTATCTGCCTCATCTGATATTTTTCACATAGTATCTCTTTTTTCCCTTCTTTTGCATGGGTCAGGATTTTAATTTCCTCTATTGACTTTTAACCTGTACTACTTTGTATTGCTTTTTCAATGCTACATCAGAGATTACAATATATACCTTATCTTTTCACATTCTACTTTCAAATAATATAAAACTTAAAGAAATGTAAAAACATAGAATTGTAATTTATTTATTCTTCCTCCCAATTTTAAGTTCTTTTTGTTATATGTTCTACATTTGCATATGTTATGAACTTCAAATGCATTATTTTGGCCTTAATCAGTAAATGACAACTTAAGTAAAATAGGAATGTACTTAAAATTAAAAATAATAGAAAATCTTAAAGTAATAATTAAAAGGTCTTTTATATTTAGCTACATACCATTTCTGTGCTCTTCATTCCTTTCCCTAAATCTTGGTTTCCACCTTTTATCATTTCCCTATTGCTAGAGATACTTTTTTCATCAATTCTTGTTCAGAAAATCTGTTGTAAGATTTCTTTCAAATTCAACCTTTTTGAAAAAGTTAACCTATGCTATCTTTGTTTTTGAAGGATACTTTTGCTGAATATAAAATGTTGTGCTGACTTCTTTTTGTCACTTTAAAGATGCTATTTCATTTATTTAGGTTTCCTTTGTTTGTGGTAAGAAGCCAGCTGTAATCAGTATCATTTTTCTTTCTCTTCTCTAGTTGCTCTTTACATTTTCCTTTTATATTTGCTTTTCATCAGTTTTGCTAAAAAACCTAGGTATGGTTTTCATGCTTGGAACTTCTTGAACTTCTTGGATTGAGGTTGATCTTTTATTAATTACAGAAAATTCTCACCCATTGTATTCAAGTATTTCCTGTACCTCATTATTGATTGTTTCCTCTACTAAAAATACAGATTTGAGATGCTTTGTTTCTTTAATTTCATTTTATTTTATTTTTACTTTTTAACATTTATTTGGAAATTTTCTAATGATCTATCTTCTAATTCACTGATTCTTTCCTCTATTGTGTAGAGTCTATGTTAAGGCTATCATGTGACTCATTTCTGTATAGATATCTTTCATATTTTTATTTCCTTATAAAATTACCCATATTTGCTCACATGATATCTTTCTCAAGATAATCTAATGAATGTACATAGTTTTTTAAAGTTTTTGCCTTACTATCATACTATTTGGTCTATCTCTGGGCAAGCTGCTCTTGACTGTCCTTTAATGGGTCACATTTTACTGATTATTTGAATTTCTTATAACTTTTGATTATGCAGCCATTTTGTTAAAAAATAAAACACAATAGAGGGTAAAGAAATAAGATTTAATCCCAGTAAAGAACATGACTTTTTTGTCAGGTATGAATGTTAAGGGCTAAGTCAGCTTAATCTGTAGTATAGTTGAGTTGTATCTTGGTTTTGCTGAGTTTATTTAGACTCAGTTGATCACTGGGTACAAATGTTTAGAGGAAAGAATCAGGGATTTCCATTCATCAAAACTCCATAAGTGGAGGTACATCCACATAATGACATAAAAGGCAAAACAAAAGAACAAATAAAAGAGAAGATAGATTGAGTTGTGCCATTTACACAAATAGAGTAAGAAATAAAATGTACAATAAAAAAATTTGAGAAAAATTGAACATAAATCCAGAAATTAATTTTCTTATTATAATGTTATTTTTTTTAAAAAAGATAGTAGATGAAATGTGTTAGAGCAGTCATTCACAAACTTCAACCTACATTAAAATAAGCTTGTAGGATTGCTAAAATATAGATTGCTGGGCTCCATTTTCATATGAGTTTCTGATTCATGAGCTCTGGAGTGGGACCACAGAATTACATTTTAATATGTTTCCAAGTAATATTAATATCATATGTTTTAATTTTTTTTGTAAATCACTGTGTTTGAAAGATGGTTAAAATCAATGTAAACTAAAAAGATGATTGAAAATTAGGAAAATAAGTAGTAAAACTGAAAGATAAAATACTTGCTCTTAGAGAACCTATTTTCTAGTAATAGGAGAAAAAATATAGATAGATAATAGATAAACAGAGCATAATTTTTGATGATAATAATAAGTGCTTATAAACATAAAAAGATGTTGTACACAGAGTGTAACAGATGGACAAAGACAATAGAGGGGTAGGTACAATTTTCCTGGGTTAATATAAGAGCTGAGATGAGGAAGAGAAGAGGTCAAACTTCCAAAGAGCTCAGAAAAAAATTGTCCAATCAGACAAAACAGCAAGGAGTTCAACTGGGAAGAAACTTGATGTGTTCAAGGAAGGAGAATAACAGCAATAAGAAAGGAGAAATGGTTTAAGTGGTAGATGAGAAAAATACCATGTAGGCCTTGTAGAACATGAGCATGGGAAAAGACTGCATAGCATTCCCTAGGCAATGATAAGTATTTGGAGGATTGAACTGTCAGAACAATTTGTCCTGTTTTAACTTTTAGAAAAATCACTTCATTTATTTGGATAAAAAGGATTATGGAGGGGATCAGGAGAAATGGCAAGAAAGGAGATAGAGGTAGAATGTTTTAGAAATCCCGGAAAGACAATGAATTCATTTAGAGTTGAAAGAATGGAGATACTCAACTTAAAATCTTTAAGTAAGACTATGCATTAAAATCAGCTTTTTAGGCTCATGTTGGGTCAACTAAATTATATACTGTATGTTGTGTCCCCAAGTGATTCTGACAGCCAGATTTGAAGTATATTATGCTAGACAGATTCTTGTGTCTTCCATTCTAATCCATTGATCTTTATGTCTGTTTTTATGACAATAGCATGCTGTTTCTGTTACTAAATATCTAATGTATTACTGTAATATATCTGAGATCAGGTATTGTGATGCCTCCAGCCTCATTCATAGGTTAAGTCATCTAATCCTTGACCAAGATGTCAAAAACACATGGGAGAAAAGATAACCTTTTAACAAATGGTGTTTGGGAAACTAAATATCTGTATGTAGAAGAATGAAGCTAGATCCCTACATCTGATCCAGCAAAAAACAATCAACTCAAAATGGGTTAAAGACATAGGAATTACATCAGAAACACTATAACTGCTAGAAGAAAAAGAAGGTCAATACTCATACAAATTGGTACAGGCACGGACTTCCTTAATAGATTCCTAAAGCTGAAGAAATAAAACCAAGAGTCAAATTTAAAAGGTTCTGCATAACAAAGGAAACCAGAGCATGAAGAGAGAGCCTACAGAATTGGAAAAATTCTTTGCTAGCTACTTTTCTAACAGGGGTTTAATATCCAGAATATACCAAAAAAAAAAAGAAAAACCTTAACACCAAATGAACAAATAACCCAGTCAACAAATGGGCAAATGAACTAAACAGACATTTCTCAAAAGAAGAAATAAAAATGACCAACAAACATGAAAAAAACATTCAACATCCTTAGCAATCAGGGAAATAAATGCAAATCAAAACTACACTGAAAGTTCTTTTCACTCCATTTAGAATGGCAAACATCAAAAATATAGATAACAATAAAATCTGGCAAAGGTATGGGGGGAAGTACAGTATGGAAGCCATATGAGAATTCCTCAAAAGACTAGAATGAAACCACCATATGATCCAGCTATCCCACTCACTGGTTGAACTAAAATCAACATACTATAGTGATATATGCATACCAATGTTCACAGCAGCCCAATTCACAATAGCTACATTAGGTACCTGTCAACAGAAAAATGAATAAAGAAAATGTGATATATATATAGACATGTGAGATTATATATAAAATATACATATATATATACATACATAACAATGAAGTTCTACTCATAAAGAAGAATAAAATTATGCTATTTTCTGGTAAATGGATGGAACTAGAGATTATGCTAAGTGAAATAAGCCAGACTCAAAAAGTCAAGGGTCAAATTTTTCTTCTCATATATGGAAGTTAGAGAGTGGGTGGGGTGATGTACAAAAATAGAAAGAAGACCGATAGAATAGCGAAAGGGGATGAGTACATGAGAAGTACTAGGAAATGAAATCTACCAAATTATTCTATGTCCATGCACAAATATAGCACAATGAATCCTGTTTATATATATAATAATAATGCACTAATTAAAATAATAATAATAATAGAAGGGAGATCAGTAGAGTAGAGCAAGTAGATAGGGAGGAAGGTGAGGAGGGCAAGAAGAGGTATTTGGAAAAGATATTGAGCAAATTGTATTATGTGCATATACAGACATGGCATAATGAATCCCTTTATTACATATAAGTATAATTATTTAATTTAAAGATTATAAAAGAGATTACTGTAGTAGAATACATGGAATCACCAAAGATTTCTACATAAGAAATTTAATACTAAAAGCAGAGTTTAAAATAGACCAATTTGGTGGTATAAAAGGAATGGAAGATGAATATCCTGCCAATAGGAAGAGCAGTCAATGGGTTATCCTAATGTTTCAGATGTATGGGTATGCTCTAAATAAAAATAAAATAACCACTAGACACATGTTTCTACTTAAATTTAAATTAGTTAAAATTGAATTCAATTAAAAATTCAGTGTCCCAATCACACTAACCACATTTTAAGTGCCCAGTACTCACACATGGCTATTGTGCATTACATCTGACCATGCAGATTCAAAACATTTAGATCATCACAGAAAGTGAATAGCATGGTTAGGACTATGGTCTTGATGGGGGACAGAATCTCAGGGCAACTCTGAGTCAGGATAAGGATAGGAGGAGGATTAACAGGGCACAGTGGTAAGTGAAGCAGCGCTGCTCCATGATCACATGGATTTTATGTGAGCAATTTTTAAAATCTGTATTAAAAACACACTCAAGTCAGGGGCACTATAAAATCAGTGCTTGCTGTGTTACACAATTCACCACAATATTTTTTTCAATATAGGAAAATACCATAACTGATAAGATAAATATTATGATAGCAAGCTTTTTTCTCCCTCCTCTCCTTTTCTGTGGGTAATTACCAATGTCTGTAATTGACAACAGTTGATCAAATCAAAATAGGAAAACTAATAATGAGCCAGATTCTCCCACCACATTCCACCCGTTGAAGTCAGTGAAAGCTCTGTGCACACAGGGAGACACATGGCGAGCTAATCTGGCCCAGTATTTACCCAGCACTTTCAATCTGAGAATCTTAAAATGTTGAGCAAATATTCACTTGTATAGGCCATCCTAGGAGATAAAACCATCATTTACACATCTAACTAAATTGCGTTTTAAAGTTTGAGCTGAAGACTTCATGCCACCTAAAATATTAGGACTTAAAAAGTGTATTTACTTCTTTCTATACATGTATGTGTCAGAATTCACAAGATCTGAACCTTCTGTTCTAAATTAAATTTCAGTATTCTTCATGGCTTTATTCAATTTAGCCTTTCAAATTCCATTGCCTTGACCTCAGATAAGATAATCACTTTCTCATTATGACCCAAATTAAATAACTCTACTCACCTAAAAACATTCATGTGCCTTGCATAATTTATTCTTAATTTTAAATTTATTGGATTTTTTTCAGATCAACTGTATACAAATGTGTTAATTGAATCTTGTTCTCAATTAACCACAAGTGGATTATCCAATTGGTAGGTCATTCAGACATCCTGACCCTCTTTTCTCCCCCTTAACTGCTAATTTGTGGACGGCTGTCCCCATCACTCTGCAGCTGGCCCTTGTGTCATTAATAGCAAAGCAGGCTGGGGAGGAAAGAAGAGTGAGTGCTATTTGGCCTCAGTCACTTGGTTAATTAGAGAAAGAGATAATGCTGCCAATTTGCCCACTAGTTCAACAAAAATATATTCAAGTTCTGAAATATACAAGGGGAATGTCAAGATGTAATTGTGAACAGTCTCTACCCTAGAGAAATAAAAAAGGAAAAGATTTTCCCCAGTTACCATGGGTGGTAAGCAAATCTAATTCTGCACACAGACACTGGAAGTCCTTTCCAGTTCCTCTGTTCACAGTATGCTTGCCATGCCTCAATTGGTTTCATCCCCATGTTCCCAGTGGTGGCCAAGTCTGAGCAGCCTCTCTAGTACTGAAGCCTGTGGTGTGGCCTACAGCGACCAGAACATAAGTCTTGAGGGTCCATGGGAATGTAAAAGTTTTAAGTCTCTCTGGCCTTTAAAGGACTTGTCAACTCCCTGGAAAGAACCTAAGAAATTATGGCTCCAAATTCATAGTATGATTTTGTTGATGCTGAAATTTAGTTCTAATCATAGGCTGGTTTTGAAGGTGTTTTCTGTGAAAGGCAGAATTGTGGTGTTGCAAAAGTCTCAGCTGAAGGGTCAGGGAAACTGAGGTTATGTCTTACGGTTGCACATAATCAGTTATGTCTCTGACTTCAGTCTCCTTATCTGTCTCACGAGGAAGTGAGAATGTGCACATCACAGAGTTGACATGGAGAAGAGATGCTGGCTCCGAGTCACTGTTTGATGTATGCTAGATGCAAGTACTTCCCATTGTTTTCTAGCCATGGGCAAATTTTAGCCAGACTGGACCTCCTATTCTTCCACTTGTGGAATTGGGGAATAGCATGTGGTCCACAGAGTTTAAAGTTTTCTTGAAAGCTCCTCAAAGGCCACTGTGCAAGAGACAAGAGGGACACTAAAGGGCGAATGATGCCTGCATACCACCTCCTTCATGCCCAGCTTAAACCATAGCAGCTCTGCTTTTACATTTTATTTATTTAGACCTACTCTCATTTAATTCAAATATAATTCTAGGGGAAAATATATGCCAATTTAAAAAAAAAGTTTGAAAATACTGAAGCAGAAAGGCCTTTCTGAGCTCTGATGCCATTTGATTTTCAATACTTGTATTAATTTACCTCTTGAGATGCAAGATGTTATTAATAAAAAATGCCATATGTAACTAAAAAGATAAAATCATGCCATATCTTCCCCAAATATGGACACAAGAAGATCTTTGTCTGATTATCTAACAAAACCCTTTTATAGAAATTTTAAAGCATTTGGTTTACTACCTTTTCCTTCTTTTTCTTTTTACCTGAAGGTTTAGATATTAAAATATATTTGATTTATCAAAGATCTAATTTTTTATTCTTAAACTGAGAGAACATAATGTGAAGGAATGGGTGAAGTGGGATGACTATAGGATTAAGAAAAGTAATGAAGATTTTTCATGTGAAAAGGAGAAATAATTGTTCCACTGTGAAAGAACAGCTTTATAAATTATGGAGGATATCAGGAAAACAATTTTCCTCTTTATAGATTTAAAGTGCACTCATAGAGAATTAATATATACCTTGGAAAGATGTGCCTATCTGTCTGTGTCAATATTTACCAGTTGGACAATGAGAAGAATGAAAAGGCAAGTTTGTTTCATGAGCTGACTCACATGATTAACACAGATTGTTAAATGTGGCCCTGAGAAGGAGGAGGGAGTCCAAGGGGCTATGTGGGAACAGTTTGGGTTTTCCAGAAGAGGAAAATGTAACTGTGAAGTGAGAGGGTCTCCAACTCTTGGACCCTCCTTCCATCTAGAGATGAGACCAACACTTCCTTCCTTGGTGCTAGGGAGTCCCTGTAGCTTAGATACCCAATAGAATATGGTGGAAGTGATAGTGCCTCTGTTTCTGAGAGCAAGTCTTAAGAGCTAACAGCTTTTATGCTGTCTCCCTTGGAACACCAGCTTTGGGGGAAAGACTGCCATGGTGTGAAGAAGCATAAGGAAGCAACATGGGACAGGTCCTGGAAAATAAGATGCAAGTGAAGAGAAAGAATGGAGTACAGAGGAGCCAGCAACATGAGTAGAGGAGCCGTCTTGGAGGGAATCTTCCATCCTCAGCCAAAGTTACCTAGATCAGAGATGAACCTCCCAGTTGAGTCCTTTCTAAATTCCTGACCTGCAAAATTACTAACAAAATAGTTACTGAAAGCACCTAAGTTTTGGAGTCAATTGTCACACAGTGACAGACTGGATAGCAAAGATGGTAAGGAGGGAGTTTTCAGAGAGGCATGAGTGTGAAGAGAGCAGATCATGGTTAGAAACTGAGTACATTCTGTGAGAATTTAATTTATTGGTTTCTTTTCCTGTGGTTTATGGGGGAAAATTTTATTGAATATATACCTATCAATTTTCTAAGTGGAAATATTTTTAGTTATGGCAACTTTTAGTAATCTTCAGCGAGCTAAACCTGTCACCAGGATGGGGGTATTGCAGAAGATAAAAGAACAAGTCATGCAGAGGAGAGGTCAATCCCACATTTGCTGTTCTGCTGAGGGCAATTCTAAGGACCCAGATTTCCACAGTGGAAACTATGTCCAGATGGTTTTTCTTGATCAGCCTGCTGGTTCCACCCAAAACTGAAAGAATGCAGAAGAAGCACGCAATGCTGAGGATGAGCTCCCTCATGAGCAAGTTAGCTGTGCATGGCAGGACCTCCTCTTTCTCAAATATACTGAATATAAGTGGCCCACAAGAAGAGGAAGCCGAGATGCTCACTGGCAAAGGGTCCAAAGCAGTGCCACTCACTTCCTGTCCTTCCTATAGCCCAGCACACGACAGAGTTTTAAAGATTCTTGCTGAAACTATCATTCCAGATTTTATTATTTGTACCCTTTTTTTCAGGTATTAGTCCAAGTGAGGTAAATCCACATAAAAGACACATCCGTAACCATAATTCCTTGAAAACCATCTCAGATTGGGACATCTTTCTTAGCATGTTGATAGTTTCAGTTCAGGGATCTTTCTACCTTCTAGACGAGTTCTCTGAAAAAGTTCTTGAGAGCTCATCCAAACAGGCTTCTGGTGGTCATGTTTCCTTTTAAAAAATATATATGTATATACACATTTTATGTATGTATGTATATTAATTGTCAATAATATATCAGGCACCTGTTAATTAAACTTGGCCTAAAATGCTTAATTCTCATTTCAATGGAAGTGCACAGCACTCCTTCTTACAAATATTGCATTGTGTTCACCGTGAAACATTTTAGGATGACAGATAGTTCAATATTCCTGAAGTTTCTTCTATTATGTTCCTCTAATCACATGTCTAGATCCTGAACCACTAATAGAACACACTCAGAAACCCAATCAGCAGTACAGGATGTGCAGAGAACTAAAGTGCATGGAGTTCAGGTTTTGAGTCTGAAGACAGGGCTTTATTTGACTCTAAGCAGCTTCATTTGAAAACTATGTAGTTTTAGACTGGTTTTCTTAACTGTATCAAATCCTGACATTCATATCACGCATGTAAATAATCATAATATGAATACGTGAATAATCACAGCACTGCCCATTTTGCCTGACCAATGACATCATTGTATAAGCTGTGATAGTAACTTCCTTGTTTTTATCTGCCTCTGCCATATGCCAGGCACTCTGATAGGCCCTTTATATGCATTGTTGACCATCCTCATTTGCATCCTGCAAAGGAAATATTATGAACTACTGAGGCTTTGCCCAGGATCATACAGCTAATATATAGCACAGCCAGTATTTAAGCCAGATTCGCTTGACATTAGAGCCATGTTCATTTTACTGTAAATTGCTGATTCTATCTAAATACTGTTTTAATTGATATGAGTGTTTGTCTTTTGTACTGAAAAATCCTGAAAGCAATATCTGAGTCTTTCCTCTTAGGATGTAAGTCACCTAGAAGCCTGGCTGGGGTGGGGTGGGGAGATTTCCAATAAATATCTGTTGGCTGTATAAACAAATGAATAATCCAAAAAATGAATTGTCTCTACTCTTTTCTGAACTCTGGGCTACATAAATAATATGACACTATATGCACCTTGGAATATGAAGGACGCCCTCAAAAACAAATGTATTAAAGTAACCAAAGGCACTGTTTAAAATGTAGCAACTCTGACACTCGTTGCCAACTAGAGCCAATTCCATTAATCAAAAGGGAGAGGGAAAAAAAAAACCTTCTATATCCTACTGCCTCAGAAACAAAACTGATTTAATACCTTTTGAAAATTTTAAACTATATCAAAATCTCAGGTAAAAAAATATCATGCATTGGTATTTTAAATGAAAGTAAGAAGTAATGTCTATGTTCATGCAGTGTCAAGGCTGTGATTTTCCAGTAGTTTTGTATTCCTCTAACTAAAATGCTATCTACATCTCACTACTGGTGGATGTAAAGATTGTGAAACAAAATTGGGCATAATCCATCAAGCTCATACCCTGTGCCAACTTTACTCACTCTGTGGAGCACAGGAACTAGATAAAAAACTTATGCAGAAATGTTTAAATCAGAACTGATGGCTATTGATGAATATCTCCTGGGGGAATTAACTCTCTCCCCTTTTGATTTCAGTCCCCATGCAGCACTGGGCATTGTATTCATCCTTTCTCTCCAGAGGACAAAAGCAAAGATTAGTATTTTTGAATAGCTGCCGGTCATAGGCATGGAATGAAATACTTCCTCCAATCATCGAAAGAGCTGTTACAAATATGTGATGTGTTCCCATTTTAAAGTTGAGAATACTGAAGCTGCGTGAGGCTATGTAACCTGAGCAAGGCCATGCGATTCATGAGTGATGAGACTAGGATTTGAAACCAGTCTGATTTCAAAGCAACAGCTGCTCTCCAGAAGGAGAAGGGATGCCTTAGCAGTAACAGAGACTTTTAAAGCACTGAATTAAAAGTAAAACATAATGTAGACTGAGAAAAATTGTCATTTAAGTTTTGATTTAAGATAAGGCATTTAAAGAGGAGAGGGAGAGGTGGGGAAAATGGGAGATGGAGTAGTGGAGAAGGGAGTGGAGAGGGAGGAAGAGGTGGTGTGAAGAGCAGATTATTCATGAAATAGTCCACTGATTTCCAGCATCTATAAGAACTTTTGCAGGGAGAAGTAGAGTTTTACAATGCTTTAAATTAAGTACTTTAAGAATTCTTTTCCAAGCTCAATGAGTTTAAGTGCATTTGTCTTCTATATCCTCTCCACAATAAATCAGACTTCTGAACCCAAACCATCACCAGAAATTTTGTTGCCTGCACAACATGCAGGTGAAGCACCGGAAAAGAGACATTACTTACAATTCAGTGCAGAAGCCACCCTGAGCCTCTCCTACAGACTTTCTTCACACTGGACTATCCATCACTGCACTCGTGTGCACCCAGCCTACTCTTCTTTCCTCCATTTTTGCCCCAACTCAGTTTTTACACTTGATGTCTTAAGGCTTGTTCTAGCTACAAGCTTGATGTGTCTTAACAGCAATCAGATGCTCATGACCTAAACACAGCTGTGTGACATCAAGATATCTCCCCTTTTCCCTGCTTCACTCCTGAGACACCTTTATCCTAGAATCACCTGTTGGGCAATTATCCAGTACTGTTAACATCAGACACATGAGCAGAAGCAGACTGGTGTTAGGGGCTTACATCAATCATTCTCAAACCTGGCCACACAATCATCGGGAGATTTCAGAGAATATTGATACCTTGACCCTACCCCAGAACAATTAAACCATGGTCTCCCAGGTTTCTGCTCAGTCAGAAGTACAATTCAGATCTTTCATGGGCAGGGCAATACTCCTGTCCTTGAAAAGCTCCTAAGGCTGATGTCCTGGAGAAACCTCTTCCAACTCATGAACCCAAATTCTGATCTGAATCATGGCTCTGCCTCAGGCTCTCTCTGGCATGCCAACACAACAAATGGCAGTTTCAGTCAAAAACATGAAAACTTCATTGTGGTTGCTGTATACTATTCCAAACAATTAGTCAGGTGAATGACTGACATTTTCCTGTCAGTAGGTGATTTGTGGCCCTTTGGCAGAGATATGTGACTAAGCCTCTGGGTTTTTCTATCTGTTGAGAGTATTAGCAGCATTTGAAATCACCTATATCTGCAGAAATAACTATTGAGTTCCAAATTTTCCCTTTTATTCCTCAGAACTGGGTTGCCAACTTATATCAATGGGAGTCATGCAGGAATAAGTGGTTTCAGGCCATGGTTCTGCCTACCTAGAGAGATAAGACCACTTCTAAGGTGGGTAGATACTATTGAGCTCTGGCTGTTTGGTTTTTTGCAAGAATGTGAGCTTTATGTTGCCTTTAGGTTCATTTTACTATTTTTCTGCATAAACATTCAAGTCCCAGAATCTTCTATAGTAATTTCTGGTGACCATATCACATTTAAAAATCTGAATGCCAAACTAGAAAAGCCTTTCATCAAATGACTCTCATATTATCCAACCTCATCTGTTTTTACTCCTCATTTAGAATTCTGAATTTTTCAAGTACACCTTCTTTTTGGTGCTGCAAGACTTGCTGATTTCCATCTCCTCACTTGTGTTAGTCTTCCCAGCGGAAACCAACTCTCCACTCTCCTGTTTCTCCAATTCAGCCCCCAGCCTTCCCTTCCTCTTGTGTCATTTTTCCTTCATCTATTCACGTTCCTCATCACTTTCCCCCAAGACATTCTAAGGGTTCTTTTGTTCCTTTTGCTCAAGCCTAAACCTCCATTGCCATCAAAATTATAAGCTACCACATAAAACTACGAAATTATCACCTCTACTCTCTGATTTCATAAGAAGCATTGTTAATATTGGTGCATAAAAAATAGTTACTGGAACAAGCACAGTAAAGCTCTACTACAACCTACCCTTTATTCAGAAATGCCACAGAATCAGTCACTCCTTCATGTATGTGTGATATACACCATATTTTTGTATAATATGAAGTCATTCATAATGCTTTTACACTCTTATCCCCAAACAAGTGACTCAGCAAAAATGTTTGTCTCTCTACATTAAAATACTGCTTGATAATATAAATTAATTTAATTAAAAATTAAAAATTCAGAAGCTCAAAATATCACAGAAATACTAAAACATGTTTCACAACTTCTTGTACTTTGCACCTCTGGGAATATCCTCCCTCAACAAGACTTGTAGAAAAGACAGTAAGAGAAAAAAATTGCAAAACATCACCCAGGCAAAATTAAAATCAAGTGTGACATTTAAATCACCCTATTCTTCAAATCATAAGTCATCATTGAAGTTGCTACAGTTTGTCTTGCTACTCACTGAAGAAATACAGCCACTCATGCTAGATGGTAAATCAAATTAAATTTAATATCCTCTGAAATCACCATAATTTCAGAATAAATGCAAATGGAAAAACCATAAGTTACATTGATTAATTTAAGTAGATTCAATTTTTTATAGGAAGGTTTTGCTCATAACATAAGAGACTCAAACTCAAAAGAAACAATTTTTATCTTAATGTCATAAATTGACATCACAGTATTAATTTTTTAAAAATAGAATTCTAAAAATTGAATTTTGTTTTTGAATAGAACTTTGTGACCTATAAATGGTAAAATATAAACTAAACATGCAATTCTCTTTTTGTTTTAATGAAAGTATTCTCAAAGTTCATAAATTTTTTTTTTCAATTTATTTTCTGGTGGTATTTTTAAAATTCTCACATTTTCAGAGCAGATTCTTCCCAGATTTACAAGCAAGTGTGTTGAACTTTTCTTAGGCTTTTCCCAGGTAAACAAGGAAGGAACATGTTCAATTGAGAGGGAAAAAAAAGACACAAATGAGCTTAAGGGTTCTGGAAATTTCAGGATTATATGATTTATAGATTACATGGCATTAGAGGAACATGGAGGCACAGCGAAAATGTTCCATCATATACCAAATACAAATACATTTATATATATATATATATGTTTTATATATATGTTTTATATATATGTATATGTCTTCTGTATTTTTCAGACTAGTAGATTCTGATGCAAGTATTATATAATTTTCATTGATGATACCAAATGACTTTTTTAGAAAAGGCTTTATTCACCAAGAATATTGAAGCAAGTCATCAGAAGAACTGAGTTTATGTGTTTTGTTACTGGATTTCTAAGCCTATCAAGTCTATAGACTTTTACCCAAATATTTTATGCTTCAGATTGCTTTGGAAGTCTCCTATTATGGATCAATGATACTTAAAATATAGCCAACCTCAGTATTCAAGAACAAGTGAACCAGGGACCTATAGAACGGGGAGAGGAGCCTCGGGTGTTTTCAAAGCAAATCAGCATGATACTGTACATGGAGCTAAGGTTTCTGGGCCTCACCTTGTAAGCAATTTGAGGGAAAAAGGTATTCTACCTGAACACATGAGTTCACACCAATTAGTTAATTAGAAGTTATAGAGCAGCATTTCCAACCCTCTGACTCAGAGTCACTTGTGCCACTCAGTAGAACCATGGTTCCACCCCAGACCTGTGGAAACAAAACTGCTTTGCCCAGCCCCTAGGAATCAGCACGTTTCACTCCCTTTGGGATTTCTAGGGACACAAAACTTTAAAAAGCACTATAATATACCTACAAGGACCAAATTACAGGTTCTAGTATATAGGAAATGGCATTTTCACCTCAGTTCTCTGAAAAGAAAATGGGAAAAATAACAGTGCCTGCCTCACAAAATGAGATCATGAATATGAACTATGAAGAGTCGGGCCCCTATAAATGGTGCTGTTAATATTCGACATCAACTTCCTCAACATAACACACACACACAGACTGCCAGCACCTGGTGCATGGTGGAGGTAAGAACCAGAATTCTAAGACTTTGAAGCACCTGAGTTTTCTGTCTGCTGCTGCAGGTGCTGAAGCATTCCCACTGCAACACCATCAAACTTCTTTGCAACCAACGCTCACTTTGACATGAATCAGGGCACTAATACATTCAAATACTTACTCAAAGTGATGGACTTTTGTGCTTCTCTGAATTAAGAATCAAGGCTGATTTACATAATGTTTAGAAAGCTCACAAACTTCGTATTTTGTCTAAAATAATTGTGATTCTCCAAGGTTTTCCCAACTGTGCCAATTTGGCTGAGACATCTTGCTTGGATTGCCAGCCTGCATCCAGATTTCTCAGTCTAATCTTTGGCAAGATCCTACTAACTCCAGTTTCAGGACCAAGTGACTGGCAACAGCCCAGGAGCCCAAGTATGCTATCCTGCCAAATCAACACTGGCCAGGAAAAGGCTTCAAGAATGTGAAACAAAAGAGTCCTTCCCCTCAATGCGGAACTCAACTGAGCTGTCACCCTGCTCCTGGCCAAAGGGATATCCTCACTCCTCCTGTCCAGGGGAGGCCATCACTAGCCATGCCATTACAGGAACATGGAGGCACAGTGAAAATGTTCCATCATACTCAAATACAGAGATAAGAAAGGACAGGGAAACAGTTGAGCCAAATTAGTTCATGTACTATAAAAATAACATCCCAGTGATGGGTTATTCTTTTATATGTCCTGGTCATATATTCAGGGATTATGTAGATGGCAGAAGGTAAAGTGCATACTCTTAATTATCTCAATAATTGATTGTTACTTACAGCCCAGCTTACCAGCTCACTTGAAGTCCTGAATTATCTTTCTGTGCTATCTACCTTGATCGATAGACCATAAAATTACCAAATCCCCACTTCACTTTGTAATCTATGCTAATAAATATAACAGTGGCAGCACAGCCAGTAAACTTCACAATTCTGAACATAATTATTTTATATTGCCACTTTCAAGCATCAGAATACTAAAGATATAGACATTTAGCTGTAGGAGTTATATATATTAGTGAATCAGCTTGATCCAACTGCTCACGACACATTCGGGAATAGTAAAACGCAGAGAGGCAACACCAGAACTGGAACCAGCTGTAATTAGAACACATAAATTATTCTTTGCTCTTTTTTTTCAAAATCCATGAGCTATTTAATCATAAACAGGGAGACATAATATTATTTCTTTCTGTTTGAAAATTTATTAATAGCTTCTCTCCAAAGGTTCTGTGTCAGGGCTATTTTCAACCTAAAAGTTAACATTTGATCTGTCAGCCCCAATAGTCTCAGATTTGTCCAGTTAGGTTATTTAGTCACAGGCTTAATAATAACGTTCTTCCCTGCATCTATTCTATCCTTGGTAGTGCAGGAAAAGCCTTCTGAAACTCAACAAGGAAAAAACATCAATGTAAATCAATGGTATATCAGACATAAATCCAAATACATACAAAAAGCATGTGCAAATATTAGAGGATAGATGTGCATGTTCTAAAATGTATGCAGGCTAGTTAAAAGATCAGAGGTGTTGAAGCTAGCAATGTACTGTTTACAACTTTGGGATTCAGTGTGTAAGATGCCCTCTATCCTATGTAATCAGAGAAGTAAATCATGGTAAGCCGGATGACCACACTAAAGCACTGTTGCAACCACCCCAAGCTCATTCTCCTAGGGGACACCAACAGAACTGGTTGGAAGATGCAAAATCTAGTCAACTGTTTTGTTTTCTTCCATGCTAAGTAACTACCTAGACTCATTTTAGCACAGACTCAGCCAAATAACGATATTTGTTGAACATCTAAAGTGCTGAGGTAACCAAGTCACCCAGTTGCTTTGACATCATCTTAACTCAAACACAATATGCATATTTTCAATCAATTTACTTTGGATTCATTTTTATATATGAAACATGGTCAGTGTTCCATGAACACATTTTCAGAGGAAAGATTGCTATAAATATGATGTGATAATGACTGAAATGTTTCGGGGAAGGACAGGAGGAGAAAAGAAGGCAAGTGCAAACTCTCATAAAATTTAAAATAAACTGTGAACTAAGACTTGGCATTTCATCATTTTTAAACCAAAATCTAATTAGTAAGTTCTGTCCTTTAAAAGAATATTGCAAGCTTTTCCTTAAATAAATATTCAATTCAATCTTTGAGAAAATAATGCTTCACACTTTGGCTAAGTCATTCAAAATTTGAAAAAAAAAACTGAAAATAAAAACAATATGAGAGTGAGAACAACATGATAGAGGATAGATGATAGGTAGGGAGAGAGATAAGAAATCTCATTTTTAAAATAAAGATTTCAATTGTGCATGTCTATTAATCATTTATAACTTAAACCTCCTATTCTTCAAAAATGAATTTCAGAGTTTTAAATAAAAGGAAATAATATGAAAATAATTTTTAAGTGATAAAGAAGACAATATATCAACCTCTTAAAAGTAACTTCCTTTATTAAGCCTTAAAATTTAGTCTTGAGTTTCCTGGAGAAAAATAAAAAATAAATAAATAAAAATGTATAAAAATAAACCACACACCCTTATTTATTATAATGAAACATTAGTTTTTTAAAAAGATACAGTTTTTTCTTAGAGCAAATTTGGACATGATTTATTAAGTTAATTGCTATCTAAATCACAATTGAATAGTAATGGATAAAATTTTCATGATGATTTTACAAAGAACTAAGAAATATTCATTGTATTACCACTTTTTATGCTGCAGTGCAAGAAGACAGAGAACTGAACAATTAAGTCTAACTCGTGGTTTTATGTCCACAGAATTTACTAAGCCAAACCAAGACTTGGAATATATAAGTTCAAGGTCTGCCTCCATTAATTATTAGCTAGATGATACTGTGCAAATGCGCTTAGCTTCTCACAGCCTTTGTTAAATGGGATAATTTATATATATGTATACTGCTTGATTTGCTGATTAAATGAAATAAATTAGATAAAGCATCTAGCCTTTTGCACAATAGAAAATAAAATATTTCTTTTTTTCCTTTCTAAACAAGATATTTTCATCAGAATTGGACTCCTGTTTCTCTTGAGTTTCTCATAACTTAAGGGTGATTTAGTAAAACAAACAAGGATAAAGAATCCAGGACTAAGAACCTTGAGTCATAATCTAAGATTTTAGAGTTAATATGATATGCAAAATAAATGGAACCAGGTAGATTCATCTTCGGGTGTGGAAAATTGGCTTTAAATTTTCTAGCTGGAATAGAAGATGGCTATGGATAATGTCTTTAAAATATTAAAGTTTTTCTTAATTTTTTGTTATTTTTCTAATAGAACCATAGGATCTTTTAAGAAATACTAAGAAACTCACTCACTAAACTACTAAACTCATTGGTGATTTTGTGTTTCTGTGTTTGATAAAAGTTGCTAGTAAAACCAAACAAGAAGGAGGTAGGTGGTAACACATGCCTGTAATCACATCGACTCAGGAGGCTGAGGCAGGAGGACTGCTACCTCAAGGCCAGCCTAAGCAACTTAGTCAGACACTCTGTCAAAATAAAAATAAATAAGTAAAAAGGGCTTGGGCTGTAGCTCAATAATAGGGCACCACATGGTTTAACGCCCAGTACCACACACACAAAAAAAAAAAAAAAGAAGAAGAAGAAAGAAAGAAAGAAAAAAAGCCACAGCCATGCTATCTTTATCTTGCGAGCCATGCTCTCTTACCATGCCATAATCTATTAACAATACTTCTTTTAGAGTCTACTAGAAACAAATTTTCATGAATCTCATGAACTATGAGTATAATTCAGCAATCTATGCATTATGAAGCCTTCCTGATGATTGTAATTCACACAAAAGTTTGAAAAATTGTTATTTAAGAGTCAGAAGTTCTGGGTTCAGAGTTTGTTTACTACTTACAGATTTGTGACCTTGAACATATTTTTCTGAATTTTACCTCCTCATCTACAGCACTTTCCTGACATTTTCCATGGCTTTATTTTATAAAACTAAACTTTTTATGTTAATATCCAAAGCAAACACTTACAAAAGGTATGAAATTACAAAGAATTATCAAAAACTTGCTGGGCTTTTAAACTTCAACAAATAAACTATTTCTTAACATTTACAATTTAAATTATTTGAAAAGTATACACATTACTATTTATGGTAAGAGAATGAAACAACCAAGTTACCTGGAAAAGAAACTGTCATGACCTCACATCACAAAAGAACAAACCTGGCAGTCTTCTAAGGTGGAGCAGTCCTAAAACATCCCCAAGCCTGCAAGCCACCTGCAAGTCTGACAGCCAAGGGAATTGCCCCAGTGGAATTCAAGTCCAGTGACCTACCAGCAAGAACATGGTGAGGGAAGCTTGGTGGCCTGCCTATAGCTAAGGAGGTGGTTTCCATTCACGACATCTGCTGCATTGTTAGCAAAAGCATATGGAGAGGCATGCTTAGAGAGACTGGGGTTATTTATACTCGCAAGGGAATGTGCCTTATATTGGGGTCTTAACATAGCATAGGAAATCCTCCTGTGTTGCTATGCCTAAAGTCCCATTTGTTCACATAGATGAGTGAAGAGTCATTTTTACTGAAAAAGTTATGCTCAAATTCCGAATGCTCTGATAAATTGGATCTACAGGAAAAAAAATAAAAAGCCTATGCTATTTTGTGACAGCAGCACTTTCCATGTGTTTTATGTTAATATCCAAAGCTGGCAAAGTACTTTGCCCTATTTTTTAGATGACTTTTAAAGAGAAAAGTGCCCACTTCTTCTATAATCTTTATTTTAAAAAGGCCTCCTTAGACCCTTCTCCTGAAGAAATTGGGTCAATGAAAGAGAATGAAATACTAAAAGCACTTTAAAAGTAACAGGAGCATAGCTATACAAATTACTATGATCATTCCATTATATCTACTATTGGTTACAGTAAATGCTTTGACATTGCAATAAATATATCAGAAAGATACCTAAACCTTACCTGAAACTTTTTACTATATGTGTTTACTGTACATTTTTCCAATTATTGAAAATGATATTGATACTTACTATGGTTGACTCCTCATTTCATGAATAGTAATGAGCATATAATATTGATGATGAACATATATTATTGCATTTTATCTGTTTGTTCTTTCCATGATTTCTACCATTATAACTACTTCATGCAGAGAAATTTACAGAAAAAGTGATGGGGGATCCTCCTTCACTTGGTTCTTTCACTGTGGAATGGAGACAGACAGGTCTTGAGAGTGGCTCTCTTCATAGATAGCATACTCCCTCATTTTCTCCACGTTAGAACCTCTAAGTATATCTGCGAGGTGAGTAGAATAGGAATAAAATTGCAACAATAACCTCCAGAGAAATGATGAGAAATGATGTACTTTTTCATCACTCTGCTTTTTGATCTTTTTATTTCCAGTAGGAACAACCACCAATTTCTTCTAATCATTGAAGTCATACTTATCCTTTAAGGCCATTCTTCTTTGGAATTAAATCTACTTTGTACGACATCTATATATGCATTGAACTACCTCTCCAGCAAGATTATATAGCTCCTAAATTAAGGAACATAACTTAATCACTTATCTGGGAGTTGCATGGATCTTGTGAGGCAAGCCAAAGAAAGATGTGGAGGACAGCGTGTATTCTGTGCATGAGGAGTCTGTTCTAGACCTTTCTTGGATTATAATCTCTATGAGATAGCTTCTACTGATTTTATAGTTTGTTTTACCATTTTCTTCTTAGGAATACCATATAACTAAGTATAACTAAGGCTGTAGACTACAACACAAATGTACCTAGTGTGAAAATCAGTTAATTATTAGCCTCCTTTTATCTCTTGCATCACATAACATTAACCAAAATTTATCGAGCATGTTGTCTATATAAGGCACTCACTACATGCTTGATAGAAAATCTCATTTGAGTCTCTTTCTCACACACACACACACACACACACACAATATCTATATAGTGGGCACTATTATGATCCTTTTCACAGATTGAAAATGAGGATTAAATCAAAACCAAAAAAAAAAAAGTGATAAAGGCAAGAATCAAATTGAGGCCCATCTTACTCCTAAATTATATACATAAAAATGATAATAATTAAATATAACATCAAGTTGATTTCTAAAATTATACTCTAATAATAAAATACAATTTTAATATTTGAAAGAACTACTTGTAATCTAACACATGATATTTTAAAAAGCAAATTTGTCTAAGCTAAATGAAGTGAAATAAGAAACATTTCAGAGAGTTTTGTTTTATTTTCTTCTGTTTTGTTTGCAGTCCCCCCACCCCATCTACTAAGGGATTGAATTCAAGGGTGCTTAACCACTGAGCCACATTTTTTTAGATTGTTACTTTAAAGACAAAGTCTCACTAAGTTGCTCAGGGCTTCGTTAAATTGCTGAGGCTGGCTTTGAACTTGCAACCCTCCTGCCTCAGCCTCCCAAGCCACTGAGATTACAAGCATGTGCCATCACACCTGGCCAGAGAGATTATTTTTGAATAAGTATATAAAAAAAAAAAACTTGTTCTAAGAGGTAGAGATTATAAAGAGCAAGAGGTAGATAAAACTATGACACTTTAAATTGGAAAATGGGATATTCCATAGAGATGGAGCATAAACACACCCAGATAGAACACATGAAATATGTACTTTTGAAAGTCCCTGATTTTGTTTGCAGGAGTTTAGATACCTACATGGATAAGATGGTCTTGAATATTATACTAAGGAATGTGAATTTTATTCTATAGGTAATATAGAGTCCTAAGAACAGCTGTGTTTTAAAATGAATTTGAGTTTTAAAATAAAATAAATTTATCTGACAGTTGTAAATTAGGTTAATGTTAGGAGTGACTGAAGGTGAGGTAGTCATTAAATCTAACTCTCAATAAAAATAAGCATGTGCCCTGTAGTAGGGACTACACCTTGCAGAATGAAGTAATGCAGGTCAAGGTACATAGAAAAAAATCAACTCAAACATGATAGCAACATTGTGACTTGAGTAAATGGTGAATAAAATACTTGGCATGAGAAGAAAATACTATATTTGGCATTTGTTGAATTTAAAATACCAACCAGACATTTGGGACTCTGGCTACTGAATAAGACTGAATCATTAGTATGAAGCAAGGTAATTGGAGAGAAAGGAATCTGAAAGTCATCTTTGAGATACAGGCAATGATTAAATGGCTGCTTATACCATTACACCTTTCCTATTGCCATTTCCCCAATATTTTCAGAGTGTTCCAAAAACTAAGGTGAGGTCTTTTTTTTTTTTTTTCATGTTTTCCCTAATTTTAACCCAAAAGAAAAGAAATATGTAGTCCATGTTTGAATAATAGAACACAAATTGATTCTATATTTCTAATATTTAGAAAACAAAGAAAAATCCAGCATTGTGAACTTCAGAGTTCATGGAAACATATTGAAAATCACCTCTTGAAGCAACAGGAGAAGCATGTTAATTGATAATTTACAGAATCCCCAGTGTCAGCCCACAAGTGAGGAACACTGGAGAAATGATGTGTCCTTCCATATTAATTGACTTCAATCCTTTGAGCATTCTGCCTAATGAATAGATCAGGGTGAGAGAGTGGACAGCTGGATATCAGAGAGGCATGGATACAACTGCATGACACACGGATTGATTTACAAGATCAAAAACATAGCTTAGGGGAGGAACTCTTGGAATGGATTACAGATTGGCTTAGGGACAGAAAACTAATGTCCGCCAGAGAGGGGACTTGTGGCAGGCAGCTAAAAAGCAAGGGCCAATCTTTTGGTCTTCCCATGCATGTCCCTGAGAGTTGCATGCAGAAGTTTTGGAAAGTTTAAACTACTCATTGTGAAAATTGAACTAAAGTTGTAAATGTTTCAAGGTGGGAAAAAAATGTTCAGAATTATTCAGCTAGGAATAAGAATTCCAAAACAACTCTATAGCTGTTTCTTATAGTTCCCAATGAGACAAATGCAGTAATTTGAAGTAAGCATTTAGAAACCTTTATGTAATTTGACAGAGTAGCCTTATATCTGTTTAAATTAATAATTAAAAATTGGGAGGGTCTTTTACATGGCCTTTTAATTTCATTTTTATATTAATTTAGATTTATAGTATTTTAATACACACATGTACACACAGATGTATACATATACTTCCTGGGACAGTTTGCAAGTTACATGCACGTGCACACACACACACACACACACACACACACACACACACTTGCCTTTTACCACAGATGTCTCGAGAAACACTGGCCTCAAGATACATCTTTTGGTTAATAATTAGGATTGGGACATTATGAACATTCCCCCTAAAACTCATGTTGAAATTTGTCATTGTAACATTAAGCAGTATGACCTTTAAAAGGTAAATAGGCTCTGCCTCATGAATGAATCAATGCTATTATCATTGTTGGAAGAATGGGCTAGTTATCATGGAAATGAGCTCCTGATGAAAGAATAATTTTGGCCAGATTTTCATTCTGTCTCTCACATGCTTACTCACTCTTCCGCCATGTTAAGATACAGCAAGAAGACCCTCACTGGATGCAGCCCCATCATCTTGGATTTCCCAGCCTCCAGAACCATGAGCCAAATAAACCTCAATTGTTATAAATTTCCCAGTCTGTGACAGTCTGTGATGGCAGTAGAAAATGGACTAAGACAAGACACTTGATTTGGACTCGGGTAAGAGGTTCGAGTATGGGAGCAAGACATTTTTCAGAAAAATTCTCATGAACAGCAAAAAACAAAAATGATATATTTTGAGAATCTAATGGATGATTTTGATTCAGTAAGTCTTGGACAGGGCCCAAGAATCTCCATTTTTAAAACTCTTCTAATGATTTTTATGATCCTAAAGAAGTACCACAAGGAGCACATTGTAAGAAAGAATGAAGAAACAAACACAAGAGAAAAGTGGAAATGATGGGAGAGGAAGGCATACACACAGAGGGTGTGTCCTTTGTTAGAACCCTGAGAATGCATCACAAAGTTCTGAACCACACAATCGAGGACAAAGCCATGGAAAGCTTCCCGTCATGGGAGGAAGGGTCTTAGGGTAGTTGCCTTCAGCCTGACAAAAGTGGGAGCCTGGTGTCACTTGCAGGTCAGTTGCCTCTCATAGCTGTTCTAGGACCTGAGAACATGTGCTCCCTGCTCAGATCTCACCCTCACCCCCAGGCTCCTGTGGAGTGGCACTGCCTTCCACTTCCCTCTCTTTTTCCCCCTCTCGGACCCTCTTTCTCCTCGATTTCCTTCCTTGCCTTTTTCCTCTCTGCCAGCCTCTTCATTCATTGTCATTCTCCCTTTAATTTGCTCACACTTGCCCCATCTTCTCTCCCTTTCTCCCCCTTCTGTTTCTTTATTTCACCTTCTTTCATTTGTTCATTCCTTTTTCAGTAAATGTGAATGCATGCCTTCTCCTTTTGCAGGCTTTACTCAAGATATTACATAAGAGCTAAAGATAAGGTTCAAGTCAGGCACTGGCCACACCCTCTCCTGTTACCACATATGATCCTCACAAAAGATGACTCAATAAAGCCAGGAACCCTTTCTCCAGTATCATCTATCAGGGCTCCACCTGCTCATTCCCTTTTCCCCCTTTTCCTTCCTTGACAGTCACAACAAAAGTAAATTTCTAACTCTTTTGAAGACCCACATTGGGTACCACAGGATGCCAACATTAACCCCAAGACTATTTGTTTTATATATAAGGAAATCCTCAACTGCCTTTTGCTTTACCAGGACAGAGAGAATTTTTTTTTTTTTTTTTTTTTGGCTTCTACCAGCTGAGGCCTATGCTTTCTTGTTTCTTACCTGAACTGACACACACCTTTGCCCTTCTAACTTGCTATATCCAAAGCAATTCTTAGTCCATGCTCTGCTTTTATCCCATGGTTGAGACATCAAGTCTTGGAGAGCATACCTGGAAACTGCTGACCCGAAGTCACTCAAATACAAGCCCACAGATACGTACTGTTCCCTGTGTGGTTATCTACTGCTTGGTTACAATTTACCCCCCAAATCAAGCAACTTAAAACAAATATGCTTTATCTCACACAGTTCCTGTGGGTTGGGAATTCAAGAGCATCATACCTGGCTGGTTCTGACTGAGGGGCTCATAGGAAGTTGCAGTCAAGACAGAAGCTGGGATTTCAGTCAGCTGAAGGCTTAACTAGGGCCAGTGGGTCCATTTCCAACTATTGGTCAGAGACCTGACTTCATCACAGATTGTTCAAAAGAGGTCTTTCACCTCCCTGTGTAGACCTCTCATGATACTGCTCACATGACCTCACATGTGACAGCTAGCTTCCTCAGTACAGGAGATCCAGGAAAAAGAAGGAGGAAGCCCAGTGCTCCACGTGATTTCGTTTCAGATGTCACACACCATCACTTCCACCTTTTAATTTATTAAATGTGAATCACTAAATCCAGTAACACTCAGGGGGATGGGAATTTGGCTCTGCCTCTTGAAGAGAGAACTAGCAATCATCAATAAGAAACAAATGGCATTTCTGTAGACTTGACTCCTTTATCCTGTTATACTCAATATCTGAGTCACTGCAAAACTGCTGAATCCAGTTGTAGTCTTCCTTTAAACCTGCTGTTAATATGCATTCAGTTCATATATAACTCTAGGATAAAAATCTCATTTTTTAATCATTTAAATTCTTTTCTTTTATGATCTCTATCTTTGATATAACTTCCCTTTGATAAATCTATATCAACTTGACCAAAATAATCTCAATGCTTCCACTTAGTAAGAAATCATGGTGCCCCACCCACCCCAGTTTTTTCATTAGCTTGTCAACGCATTTCAGGTCAGGTGTGTACAATTGCTTCTTAGAATCAAGTTTTATCCTTAAACTAAAACTCCTATTTCCCCTTTCCTTCTCATGTCAATAAAAGAATTGTTAGCCTCTGCTTCTTTAACTTTCAGAAGCCATGAGCAATCAACCTGAAGTTCCAACAAAGCAGAGGCAGCAGGGAAGTTTTGCTTTAGGTAAAAGGAATCTATTCTGACTAGAAATAAATGAAAGGAGGGCCATATCTGTTCTGTTGACTGATGTATGCCCACTACCTGGAAATTTGCCTGGCATGTGGGGACTTACAAACAATGTTTACTAACCACAGCAACAGATGGGAGTGAGTGGATAAGTGAGCTAGGAAACACCCTAGGGGTTCAACCTACAGGTGCTTGCTTACACTTTGGGTGCTCTCACTGCCCATCTTTCCCAGACCAGACTTCTGTACCTTGTCTCCCACATGTGTTCTCCTCTTAAAGGCAATATTTGTTTATTCATCTTCACATACTCATTTATTTAATATTCATATACTTTAAAGCAAGTACATGCAAATAACTGATTTATAAGCCGTTTTATTCTCAAATAAAACATAAATTCTTCTAATTTTAATTCTGGCACTCAAGAAGGAAAACAATAGTACCAAAGCATTGGTTTTGTGACAAAAATAGCATAAGTAGCCTGAAAACCAATCACACCGTTGATCTTCACATCACAGGCACACTCAGTACATAAACAAAATTAAAGCCCCTGTACTTTTTTCTTTATATCAAAAAAAAAAAGGAATTTGATTCATTTGCTCCACAAAGATTTATTGTGTGTTCTATGTGGCTAAGAATAAGCAAAATAAACATAGTTTCTGTCCTCTCAGGAAACTCAGTTTAGTTTTATAGAAAGTCACACAAATAAATATAGAATTACAAATTGTTTCATAATCAAATTAAAAGTTTGTAATTAAGGGCTGGGATTGTGGCTCAGCAATAGAACGTTTGCCTTGTATGCGTGAGGCCCTGGGTTCGATCCTCAGCACCACATACAAAGCAATAAAATAAAGACATCGTGTCCATCTACAACTAAAAAATATTTTTAAAAAAAGTTTGTAATTAAGAATAAAAACAAAAGGAAAATATGTCCACTAAAAATCTGTATAGAAAATGTCATCTACCTTATAACTGAAAGGTGAAGATGGTAGCAGTTGTTGAGCAGTAGTTCTGTTGAGCAGTAGTCCTCAACTGTAGATCGATACTTCTGAGAATTACTGCTCAATAGATGTGCAAAACCACCCACCACACTGTGAAGTGACAGTGTGTACTGAGTCCTCCACCTCAGAGGATCTCACCTGTTTCAGTCTGCTGAAAACTCACTGAACACAATTGCCACTTATGTCAAAAGAGAAGGACATTTGCAAGGTTATTTTCTATATGGTTGAATATTCCTGGACCAATTTAAAACTAAAAGTTAATTATTCTGCTGCCACAAGGGGATTTAGTAGGATTCAAGTCTTGGTCATTCTGGAAGGAAGCCGTCGGATCTCACTCAAGAATCAGAAAGAGCCTGTTAGGACTTATGTCCTCACATAAAATGAGTGATTTGTGGAGAGTTTAATAAGGAATTTAGTTACAAATGGAGTAGAAAAGGTACAAGAAAATATAAGAGAGCATAAGGAATCGCTGGTTTTACCTCCTCAGGCCCACAGAGGCAAGGGAAGAACTTGAAGACAGAGAGAGAATGTGGGATGAGCCATCAGATGGAAGCTGTGTCCTCTGGTCCATGGAAGCATTTGGTATCCAGGAAACCACAGGGAACCAGGAAAATAAGGACCTAACACTACTGTTCTCCCCCAGAACTCAATGCTCATACTCCCCACTGGACAAAGAGTGAGACACCAGAAGGGAAGGGATGTGATGAAACTCATTCCAGCCAGTCTTCTTAGACATGGAAGTGGGAGGGAAAGAGTGGAACCAGTTGAATCTTGTAAGAATTGTTCCCACACTGGGACTCAAGTTTAGGCACTCTCAGCCGGAAGGCACTCAACAGTGGTAGTCAGAAGATGTTGTTGAATATATGGAGCATATTTGCTGATGGAGAAGTGGTCTTACAAGACTAAAGAAATTCAAAGAAAGTTAAGGAAATTTCTACCAAGTCTGACTTAGCTTGGGCTTTAAGGAAATCCAACTTCTCTCCCTTCTATAATACTTATCCATCTCTAAGTCTTCCAATAGAGGAGATAATGGATTCCTTATTCAAATAAAGACAGTAGACAGAAAGGTGAATAAAGACTCATTGGTAAATGGATGAAACTAGAGATTATCATGCTAAGTGAAATAAGCCAATTCCAAAAAAAACAAAGCTGAATGTTTAATCTGATATGCAGATGCTAACACACAATGAAGGGGTGAAGGAAGACTAGAAGTACTTTGGATTAGACAAAGGAGAATGAATGGAAGGGAGGAAGGATGGAAATAGGAAAGATAGTAGAATGAGTTGGACATTACTTTCCTATGTTCATATATTAATACACTACCAGTGTAACTCCATATAATGTATAACCATAAGAATGGCAAGTTATATTTCATGTATGTGTTATATGTCAAAATACATTGTATTGCCATGTATGACTAAATAGAACAAATAAAAAATTGTTTAAAAAACAAGGACTAAGCAAGCCCCTGACCACGTGGAGAATCTCTTTCTCTTAAAAATCTTAGAGGTTATGCATTATGTTAACTTTCTGTAACGAAAACAAAATAACTGAAACAATTAGCTTACAAAGAGAAAAGATTTATTTTACCTCAGAGTTTGGGATGTTCCAGTCCTTAATTGATTGGCCCTGCTACTTTGACCTGTAGCAAGGCAGTACATCATGGCAGGTGTGTGTGTGTGTGTGACAGAGGAAGATCACACATCTCCAGATCAGAAAGAAAGGAGAAAGAGAAATACCATTTAAGGGCATGCCTTCAATGATCTAAAGACCTCCTACTAGTCCCTGCATTGTAAAAGTTCCACTACCTCCTAATAGCACCACCTAGAATGTTTTAGTCAGCTCTTTCACTGCTGTGACTATAAGACCCAACCAGAACAACTATAGAGGAGGAAAAGTTTATTTGAGTGCTCATGTTTCATAGGTCTTAGTCCATAGAAGGCTGGCTCTATTCCTCGGGGCTCAGGGTGAGGCAGAACATCATGGTGGAAGAGTGTGGCAGAGGGAAGCAGCTCACATGATGATCAGAAAGCAGAGAGAAAGAGATCTCCACTTGCCAGATACAAATATACAAAAATACCACCAAAGCCACACCCTCAATGCCCCACCTCCTCCAGCCACATCCCACCTGCCTTTAGTTACCACTTAATTAATCCCATTAGGTGATTAATTCACTGGTTCCATTAAGGCTCTCCTAAAGTTCTTTGAACCTTCTTGCATTGTCTCACACATGAGCTTTTGGAGGATACTTCACATCCAAACCATAACACAGGAGACCAAATCTTTAATGGGACATTTACCCAAACCATGGCATGGGCTTTTATTAAAAGAGGATTAGTAGAAGATATTGCATATTGGATAAGCCACAGCCCCCTAATGCCCCTCTCAGCATGACTTCCATACTGCAGACTTTCCCTATTTGAACTGTGGTACACAGAGCAGATGTATCAGCATTACCTATGATCCTGTTGGCAATGTCCCTTCCCCCAGACCTAACTACCAGAATCTAAGTTTTAATAACATACTCAGATGATTTAGATGCAATGTAAACTTTGAGATGTTCTACTCAACTCCTTTTCACGGTATCTTTTGTCCCTTGAGTTCCTCCTATAATCTTCCACCAAGACATACCTGTATGTGCACAAAACTTAGAATGATAAAGTGAACAATCTCATACAGCAGCAGATTTCAAACTTTAGCCTGTATCAGACACACAAATCATTAGGCCTCATGCCCAGAGTGTCTGATTTCATAAGTCTGAGTTAGGACCTGATAATTTGCATTTCTAACAAGTTACCTGGGGATGCTGGTGCTGCTTGTTCAGGGACTAGGCTCAGAAAATTATTTTCAAACAGCATGGTGTGGAAAGGCAGGAAGCGGTGGCTTTTCTGAGGCCAGCAGTGGTGGCAGTCCTTGCCCAATGCAACATCCTCCTGATCATGGCAGAAGCACTGGGGTTCTGAGGCCAATGGCAGCAGCAACTTCCTTAGCAAGCCAGTTTTCTGTGTGGTTCTGGGCATTGTTCCCAGAAACTCAGCCTAGAGTCTGTACTGTTAACTCTCCCAATAATTGTGTGAACTATCTAAATCTCTTTCCAAGTAAACTTGTTAGGTCAGATTCTGTTGCCTACAACTAAGAACTCTGGGCCAACATAGATTCTACAGACACTTAAGAAAGAAGTTTTAGACTAATTTTTATTGTTCATCCCACTTTACCTAGTTAGGTCAAAAGAGAGAAGGCATAAGACTGAGTCAATGCCTCAGCCAAAAATAAGGAGTACTTGTGACATGTATTTTAGGAACCTAGTCACAGTAGCAGTGTGCCTGGACTGTGGAGTGTGCCTCCAGGACAGGTAGGGACACTCAGCATTTGGCATTCTCCGGAGAGCCCATGCTCAATACGTGAGGCACAACTAATACATGCATTGTGCAAATCTTACCAGAGCGATCAACAAAGATCACATTTTTAATATCCATTGAGAAGCAATCTCTACCGGGTGTCCAAACCATATTGTGAATATGCAATGAAAAGCCTGACTTGTGATCAGGCATTAACGTATATTTAAATTTTCTTACACAGCTAATGGAGCTAAATACTAACTGTCTCTTCTTCTAGAAGAAGGGCTTGCTGCTGAGTCAGGATGGAACCATTGTCAAGTGCCGGCTCCAATGTCACCGACACAACCTGTGGATAATGCAAAGTTGACTTGGTTGCCTACCATGTGAGGGAGGACGCCACGCTGACAGTGTTTGGGCAGTTCTTGGAGAGGCAAGATTAGATTTTGTTGGAGATTGGAAGTTGGAACTTTCAATAAGTTAATAGGGTTTGAGGATAACAGTGCAGTGGAGGGTTGTTAGGAATTAAGTAAGAATCACTTTGATTTTTGAGTCAAAGCATTCAAAGAATTTAAGGGTGCAAACTGTCCATTGACACTTTTCAATAAAAAGTTAAAGACATTAGCTTGGGCATGAGTTTCATAGAGAAATAAAGTTATGTTAATGTTATGGAGTATAGAGGTTATTAATTTTATTTTTCAGTGCTTAAGTTTTGATAGCTGGCTGGCTGACTGGCTGGCTGGCTGACAGGTAGGTGGGTGAGTGGATAGATGGATGGATGATGGATGAATTTGAACAGGTTTACTGCAGTCTCATAGAGTCCCACAAGGGTCAAATTAAAATCAGGGTCTACCAAATATTTTCTCATGTGGCAAAGAATTTCCCAGATACATACAAAACTAACAGGGAAGATTCTGGTGGTCATGGGGAGAATAAATTGCTACAGTGTAGATCCTACAAATATCAATCTAAGTGGAAAATAAATAATCTTTTGTATGGTCCTGAAGTTCCAGACATGCACATAACCAAAGCCTGTGACAAAATTATTATTTTCTTCAATGGAAGTCAGCCCATGGCAGATCAATATGGAGGAAGGATTGCCTTGTCTCAAAATATGCTGCGTGTATTTATGCTTAACATCAGTCTTGGGGGTAGGGGAAGTCAAAGATCTTGAATTTGGATTTAAATTTAAAATCACTGAGAAACCACTAAAGCTGTAGTAGCTAAATGAAGTTTTCTTCTTCAGACTGGAAGAGGGGCCCAGGATTAAAATTAAGTCTAGTTATGGGAATATAAATAAAGTAATATTTTTGCATCTCTGTGACTCATGCAATTTGTACATTGCAACATAAACATATATTTTCCCTCTCCAACGAAAAGATTAAGTTCCAAATCTCCCTGTGCCAGGAGAATTCACATTTTTTAAGGAGTCTTTAAGAGAAATATAAGACTGGGCCACCAAGGTTGTAAATAACTATGAAAGTTATTATAAATATGCTTTGCTTTTCTTAAAAAACAAACAGTGAAGATAGCATACTAAAATCTCTTTTGAACAGCACACCTGTATGTTCATTTTGCTTTCTGGCACATAATACATCTCTGCCCTGCCCTGTGCATACTATATTCTACATAACAGTTAAATTCTCAGCAGGTGAGTGACACATTGACTCCTGTCTTGAGTCCCATGGTGACACCACATGTGCAGAGTAACTTGCTTTGGAAAAGCTCTAGGAAACTTTTACTTAAGCTACTAGTCATACCCAACAGGTACCTCTGGGGTCTACATTCTACCCACTGATATAATGTGAACTCTGCTCATAATTATGTGCAAGAACACATGCGCTCCTCCTTCCAGGTAACAGATGAAAATTAAGATGGCTAGCTTTGCCTCAGCTATGTTAAATTCTTCTAAAGCTACACTTTAAAAATTTCTCTCCTGTTCTGCCACCTGTTTTACCTTTTCTGCTTTTTCAAATTTCCAACTTCTCTTCCCTTGCTCTTTTTCAAATTATCCCCAACAGGTGTGCATCTAATCAAAGTAAGATTTTTGTGATTGTGGAAAAGTGTACAAAAGTAAATCCACATATGGACAATTTCATGAAAGGGAAATTGCATTTGGTAAGGGCTTTTTGTAAATGCAATTATGCGTGCAAAGTGCTTGAGGAGTGCTGGGGACAAAGTACTAGGGAAGCACTTGAAATAACTTTTAGGCTTAAGCACCAGGCAGCTGGAGTCAAGAGGAATTCATCATGGTAGAGGCCTGTGCCAAGAGAATTCATGTTTCCAAATACTAAGTCTTTGAGGGAAAAACAAGATTGGACTATCAAGGTTGTGAGTGAAACTATGAAAGTTAACTAACTTTCAGAAGAAACTGGCTCTGGGCTTGTAAATCTGATAAGAAAACCACAGTCAGATTAACATGTGTCATTGATTGATCCATTTAATTGGCAAATATTATTGAGAACCTAATGTGTCCTTTCTTCTGGGGAGAGTACTGGGGAAGGGAAGCAAACATGCAACTTGACCTGCATTCTTGACCCTTGGATTTTGGCTTCCCTACATCACAGCCCACTTTTGCCAACAGAAAGCAGCAGTTTTCCAGGGAAGAAAAAAATCCCTATTATTCCTTAATTTGTTGTGCTTTTAAAACTAAATGATAAAGTCTTTAAAAAAAGATCTAATTTTGAGATCATGATCATTTAATATTTTCTGTTATTCCATAATTTTTTTCCTTAACACTTTTTTGCTAGTAATTTAAAATCCAATCTTCAGTATGTGTCCCTCTTTCAGAAAGTTGGTTACTCGTGAAAAATACCTCTAGACAACATTTCTTCCATCAATAAAGTCTAAAATCATTGTTGTCATAGGAAAGTAACAGTCTTCCCAAGTCTATGGGATTTGTGATCTGCTCCACAGCTGATGTGGAGGAAATCACACTGTTTTCATTGGAATTCATTCATTTATTGATTCATACATGTGGGCATGCATGCGGGAATTTATTTCAATAAGCATTTGATGAGCAACTACAATATGCCTGGCACCAAAGTGAGTCCTGAGGATACACATGATAATAAGGAACAGGCCTTGCCAAATAGCTGCTACTGCTACTATTACTACTACTAGTAGTAATAATAGTAATAATAATAATAATAGTTATTATTATTATTGAAGATCAGTGCTTTAAAGTATGAACAAATTACTTTTGGAGGAAGGATAAACCAATTCTGCCAAAATACATTAATCACAAATTCACACAAGATATATTCAATCTAGTCTTCCACAAATGCGTTGCATTTTTCTCTAAAGTAGAATTTATCTTCAAAACAGGATTTATGGTCTGTTTAGTGCTTTTATTTTGAAGCAGTGGGTTTCTTTTGGTAGTCAATTTAGTTCCACATTTCCTTTCACCTAAGCACCATCCATGGAAAGAAGATACCTTTCTTGATTTCAGTAGCCTGGTGTGAAGCATGTTTTTAAAGACTCCCAATTTTTCCTGAAGAATGACAAGTATTATTACAGGAATTATTAACTGAACTACTCTAATTTCTTTTTTTATTTTGTAGCTTACTCTTCACTTCTTCATAAAATTAATCAAATTGGATTCTACAATATTATCTTGTGATTCCCAGAATGTCCATTGTGTTTTCTGATAGGTGGCATTTCTTAAAATTAGTTATATGAAGGTCTAATTAACAGCCCTACTCCCACACTCATAAGCTGTTAGGGCATTGCTCTAATTCTTCTAGGCAGTTATGGCAATAGTTATTATGTGAAACAAAGAATCAGTCATAACCTAGTACTCAACACATACATATGGTAACTTAGCTTGAAGACTGAGAACAACATCAAAGAAAAATTAAGTGTTCAACTTTGGAGGAACAGACTATGCAATTCTAAATCTTATGCTCCTAGACTGATAGTTTACCTGGGGAACTGACAATTTCACGCTCATAATTTCATGAATATCCTGAAGAATTATCTGCATCTGGCAGGGGGGAAGATAAACCAAGTGTCCTGAGCAGCGAGTAAATGGTCAGGAGGAAAGAAAAACTCCAGTGAGAATGGCAAAGGGAAGTTCTCAAAACCCTTTATTCTCATGACAGTCAGAGTGTCTCTTTGGCAAAGGGCCATCGTTGTGGGGACGTGAAGTCCATTGGTGCTCACTGTGTCCAAGGGAAATATGCCTCTTCACTCCCTTTGACTATATAACATAGTTAGTTTTTACCAGCAGTCAAGGGCTTCTGCTATTTTCCTCTATCTGTGAGCATGCCTCCTTGGATAACCATCAGCCTGCAACAACCATACAAGCTATTAACATGGTAAAGAAATACAGTTGATATTGGTTTAAAATGTTTCTACACCATTAGCTTCCAATGCATCCACTCTCAAATTTCTAAAATACTTCTGAAGTCACTCCCTCCCCAAAGGGAAAAAGTCCTCAACACTGAAAATAAAGACTTGACTTAGGGGCAAATTCCATGCTAACATCTAAGAGAAAAACAAGTTAAATATGAGAAAAATATATTTGGCCTGAAAAAACCCTACTCAAATTTTAATTTCTAAAAAATAAAAGTGAAAGGGAGGAAAGTGAATTAAACCTTTATTTTTCCTTTTTTTCTTTTTGCATGATTACTGTGAGTGTGACCCAGTGTGAGACTGAAAAAACAATACAAGAATAACTGGTGCCACCACTTCTCTGTTAGACCACTTTCTTGAGTTATCAGAGTGCTATCTCTGCAACACACTCATGAATCCTACAAACTTTCCAAACCCATTCTGTGAAAGCAACTCAGAGGAAATTATCAGGAAAGAAGGACAGGGAAATGTCAATGCACAATGTATCTTAGAAAGTCTGATTTCCATAAGGAAAGAACTTACACACAAACAAAAGGACATCCCCAAAAAATACATGCTGGGTGGCTCATGTTTGTAATCCCAGCACTTTGGGAGGCTGAGACAGGAGAATCGCGAGTTCAAAGCCAGCCTCAGCAATGGCGAGGCACTAAGCAACTCAGCGAGACCCTGTCTCTACATAAAACACAAAATAGGGCTGGGGATGTGGCTCAGTGGTCAAGTGCCCCTGAGTCCTGAGTTCAATCTTTGGTACCAAAATATAAATAAATAAATAAATAACATGCTGGAAATAAAATGTTTCTTTTCCTCCAGCCACTTGGTCACATGTGCTAGCAAAAGAAAAAAAAAAATGCTGGGGAATATGGACTGGTTATTGAAGAAAACTAAAAGATTTTGATGAAGAGCTAATAATTTCAGCTTCGAATACAACTCTACTATGTTTATTCTGGACAGATATTAGAATTTGCTTAGGAGCTGGCATATCATCCAGCCTTCCTGCTTTTGAAAGGAATTAGTTCATTGTTCAAAATTATAGTAGAAGCAGCTAGCAGATGGACCTTCTAGGTTAAGACCAAGCTTAAAGTGTTAGAGCAGCAGTCTTAACGCATTCAGGCCCAGAACTTCTTCTTAATGACAACTAGTTTATAAAATCTCCTTTATTACCCTGAAATTAAATCCATATCTAATATATTTACAAAAATGATTTCCAAAATATTAATATAATGCCTTAAATATAATATAAAGTAAAAATAACAATGATAATTTATAATAAAATGACATGCATTTCTATATGAAAATGTTCAGGTAGCAAAACAAGGAGCCATATGAAGCAGTCAGATGTTTGTGTCTATACTTAGAATCTGCATGAATGTGACAACTACAAATGGAATCTGGTACAGGTGTGTTGCATTGGCAACTCAAATACCACAAATGGCGTTGCCATTGGTGATGTAATTTTCTAAAACAGTGAGCAACTCTTGATAGAGCTTCTAACAAAACAAATTACAATCCTCCCTCAATTTACAATGTTGTTTTTTTCCTAGAAATTTCAGTGTATATTAAAACTATGAAAAAGTACTTTGTGAGTATATATAAAATGAAATTAGGTTTTAGATTCAAATAATTATAAGTAGATTTTTTTTCACCTACATGACTCTAGTAGGATATTGGAAAGTCATATGGGATCAGATCAGTGCTTCCTGTCATATGGAGCTATCTTGCCCATAGCTGGACATCTCAAATCACTGATCTCCACGCAGCGTTAGCAATACCACCAAACACTATCACAATCAAAGATGCACACACAAATTTCAAAATGCCTCCAGATAGTGGTGCTGTCCTTGTTAAGAGCCACTTAATAAAAAATAAATAAAATAATAAGGCACGTGAGGTGAATATACAGACAGCATAAAGAAAAATGGCAAATGAGTCAGCAAGGTTGGGAGGAGCTAGATAGATTCTGTCACTGTTGCTGTTGTTGCTGTTACATGTTAGGGAAACCATTAGAGGATTTTAAGAAGGAAGCAACATAATTTAATGTTTGATTTTAAAATGTCACTCAGTTTGCTAAGTACAAGATACATTATAAGGGTACAGGAGGGGAAAAATAGACAAAGCCGTCAGGAAGCTATTGCAAGAACAGCGGGGAAAGATAACACATTGTACAGGAGTGGTGGAGATGGATATGAGCCAACTGGTGTATTTAGGATTTATGTTTGAGATGGAGACAAAGGAATTTGATCATGGGGTGAGATATGGGAGGTGAGGGGAAAAGAAACCAGGAATGATTTTGGCTTGAGCGACTAAGAAGATGGTAGTCATTTTCTGAGTTAGAAAAGGTTAAGAAATAAAGAGGTAATGGAGAAAAAAATAAGAGTTTGTGGAGAGGTTAAGATTTTACTAATTATGCAAGTAGAAGTGCCAATAGGCAGCTGTCTATGTTGGTCTGGAGCTTAGTGATTTGATCAATAGAATTGAATGAGGTAAATTAGGAGAATATACAAGTGGATCAAACTTAGGCACAATCACATGTGAAACCAGAAAATGAATTATGAAAGGAGACCAGGATATACTGTCACTAAAATCAAAGGAAGGAAATATTCTTGAAGGAGTCACATCTTTGCTAAATTATGCTGAAATGTTGAATAAGGTGAAAGTAAATAAGTGACCATTGATTGGGGCATCAGAGAGATGATTACTTAGCTTCATAAGAGCAGTTTCAGTGCCATGATAAGGATATAAACCTTCTTGGACTAACTAATGAGAAAAGGGTGGGCACAGGAAGTGTAAACTGCAGCTACATGTGACTCAAAAGATTTGAGGTGAAGCAGTGAAGGGAAGCAATGTAACTGGAGGGAAATGCAAGAACAATATTTTATTTAGGGGGGAGAACTATGAAAATTGATAGATCAGTACAGGGAAGGGAACAGGGGGTAGGGGAAAGATGGGGAAGGAGAGGTAGTGGGGATCGAATTAAAATAAGATATATTCCATGCTTGTATATTTATGTCAAAATAGATTCTACTTTCATGTAAAACTAAAAAGAACCAATTAAATAAAATTTATAAGAGAACAAGAGCCAGATATATAAAGTGCTAAAAAATAAAAACTGAGTGATCAAAGTCTGTGATCTAATGATCTAAATTTCTCAGGGGCTGAGAAGTGAGAGAGGTGTGTCAGAGCTTGCTAGAGCTCTGTCCTCCTCCTCTTTGTACCTACACAGTAAAGGTTGACTACTGGGGAGTCCCAGCAAGTCCACCTAACATTACTTCCTGACACAGAAGCAAACTGGCTCACAGACAGGGCAAGATGAAAGAGAGTCAATACCCTGCACCCCCAAGTAATTTTCAACCAATGATGCATGAGGAATTAATGAATGAATACATCAGCTTCTTCACCCAACACTAGAATAACACTGAGGTATGCTCCATACTATTTCTCAGAAATTCCTCCACAGTAATGTACTTCAGATACCTACAGTCCTAACTTTCTCATAACACATACTGACTTCCTTTCCTTCTCCATCTTAATTTTTTAATTCCCTACAAGTGTGTCTTTTATGTGGATGGCTTCTCAAATAAATTATTAGTAACCATATCTGGTTTTAAGGTCTGTTTCTAAGATTTCAAGTTAAGACCTGAAAGGAGGAGAGTAGAGCATCAAATCAATGTAAGCATATGATGTCAAATCTGTTAAAATATATCATTTGAAGAAATACTGGAAAAATACAATTGGAGTTTTAATATCAACTTACTCTGGTGGGTGAAGCAGGGAGGAATAGTTTAGTTGCAAATGATAGCAAACCCACTTCAAAGTGGTCTTCTAAGAAGTAGAATTTTTACCTTTCATATCCCAAAGGTGCAGGGGAAATGGCTTGATAGAGGATTCAAATAGTCTTATAAAGACTCAGTGTACCTTTTAATTTCATTTACCATTGGTATCAACCAAAATATGACAAGTTCAGACAATGGCCTTAAGTCCTCTCAACCTTAAAAATTGTGGGAAAAAGTGAGTCTACTTGCTTGATACCTTGATAGTACATACAGAAGTACCAGGATTAAAATTTATTGGATCTAATGGACCAATTTGAGACAGGTTTCCATCTGCACAATAATCATGGTGGCCACATGGAAGGAATGTGCCAATTGCTTCAACCTTTGTAGCCCTGTTGACTCCTGTTCCCCATCCATAGAGGGCAAGTAACCAACATCGGTCAGCAAGCAGCTACTTTGTGGAGTCCTCTTGGTAGAGTAGGCATAGTTAAGACTCCCTGCCCAATCCCCTTCCCAGACACACAGACACAGAATCAATCACCTAGTTCTATTGTCTTTCCATTTTAGATATGTATCCTTTATTCTGTAATTAAATGCCTATACCCTACTCTAAATTATTGGCATTACTCACATGGATTAGTGAGTAGCCTCCCAATTAGTTGAGATGCATTCTCTTTTACCAACTCACATCACGTTTCTTTTGTCACTAAAAACTCAGATATTTCTTTATAAAACATAAAATTGACCCTATAAAAGTGATAAATGTTGGCCTTAAGATAGCAACAAAACTGCTAGTTTGCCTCCTGACTACCTTTCCATTATCACTTTGTGCTACTTCCTTTTCCATGCTTTCAACATGCTACATTTCTTTTGGTTCCTTGAATGTCCCAGGCTCTTTCCTACCATAGAACAATTGCCCAGGCTAAATTCTTTGTTTGGAAATCACTTCTCCTCCTCGCTTCTCTCTATCTCCTTATCCTTTATCAGCTAACTGACCCTTAGGTCTCACCTTAAATATTTCTCTATCAACAAGGCTTGGTTGACTCTTGACCACCCTCTGCTCCTGCTCCACAGCAGGTGTCCATCAGGTACTCCTACAGCATCCTGCATTTCTTTCAGATTCTTCCACATTTGAGTTGACAGTGTCTTCCCCTGCTGGGCTGCAATGTAATGAGGAAAAAGGACTGTGTTCCTAACCTCTAACAGGGTAGAAACTTAGTATGTGAATGAACAAATTAGCTAATGAATGAAAACTCCTGTTGGTATATACTCTGTTGAAACTGAAACCCTGTAAAATTTTTACCTCTAGATAATTGAGAACTGAAGTATATTCCATATAACTTATATTTTAAAATTATTAAAAATAATAAATCACATAAAATACTGGAAGTGAATACTTTGAAATACTGAGAGTAGCTTCACCAGATCACTTTGAGGCAGGAAAATAAGGGAGAGAGAATTGTTTTCCACTCTTCTATATTTTGAAAATAATCTAAAATGATCATATTACAGTGATGTTGGAAACATTTTTAAATGACCAAAAATTATGTATTGCTCATAAGGGAAAATGTGTACTACAGTGAGAATTAAAACTTAATTATTTTAAATCTCACCTGAAACATTCAGAGATCATCTCACTGAAGATTTCAAGTATTTTTAATATTTAAAACCTTTAATTTTCAACTGAAATCTCATGTGGAATCCTGATTTAAAAAAAATCCCAGAATGTTATGCTTGAAGCAGAGTAAGAAACCAAAGCAGGCCACTCAGACCATGCAGCATCCCAAACTCCACACTGTGTCAGATCAGCCTTGAGACATGTCCACAGAACTTGGGCTATGGAGACCACAGTTCAAAACCTATGGTGACTGTGGCAAGGATCAGCAAGACCCTAACACATAATCTACAAAGTGAATCCCAAAGCAGATTTGCATTCTCCAAATCCTAAAGGCATTGTGGGCCTATATTTTTTTAAATATACATTGGCTCAAAAACATCTCATAGATACAATATTTCAATAATGGGAAAGGTAACTTTTTTAAAAGTTTTTCTTCCTTTTTATTTTCTCTTCCTTTCCTTCTGAACCAATTCAGTTCTAAAACCATCAAATAGAGTTGGGCAAGGGATATGTCTTCACTAGGATGGAGAGGATGTGGCCTAGATCAGGGCATAAAATACCAAGTGGTATAGAAGAGTATCCTTGAAGGGGCATTAGAGCAGTGGCCTGGCATTGGGAATCAAAGCTGAGGAGGTCAAGAAGAAAGTCTACGTGCAGGATGGCAGAAAGGGGACCAAAGCCCAGGCCGAGTGGGGAGGCATTTGTGGGAGCTGGGGCTGGGGGTAGAACTTGAAGCTGGTTATATAGAGGGAGATTGATTAAATAAGTAAATACTGAAAGTTCATGGGAACCAGGTCTCTCACTGTTAGAGAAACAAACTATAGATATGAAAAGGGAGAAAATTAGGATGAACTTCATGCAGTGGTGCAGAGAAATTGGAGATGTTGGTAGCAGTTCATGTATACTTATGGTTATACTCATTATACCTATACTTATTTTTTATAACTATGTATATATAGAGAGAAATCTATAAATAATTAAGTAAATGGAGATACAAATGTGAATACATAGAGAAATATAAATGAGAGACCCTGAAAACCCTCAATAACAATGAGTACAATTTTATTTTTATAATGCCATTCCACCACTAAGTGGAATTTAAGTCCTTTGAAAAAATGACACACTCCAAGACTAGGGCAAATAAAGGTACATGATTACTCTGGAATACATTTTTATGCCAGAAAGCAAGTAAGTGATCAAAAACAATAGTGGCATATTAAAAGGACACAGATGTGAAGGTACGCCCACTGGACAAATCTGGGACAATTCAAGCATCAAAATAAATAATGATAACAAATAATAATTAGTTGAATAGAAAATAAATTTTTATTGACATAAACAAATGAATGAATAAGTTGAAAATTCAGCGTGGAAATAAATTTGAATGAATGAAGGACATGTTTTATAAGGGATTAGATATTTACATCATTTCAAAGTATCTTTCCATCAAATATTTTTAAATTACAAAGACAGAAAGAGTAATATTACAGTGGAGAAAGCTAGCAGACACTGACTGTCTTATACAGTGAAAGTACACAGCGTCATCAGGAACATGACAAATCAAGATACAAAGCAATAAGAAGGACATAGCATTGTTGCTTTTGTTATTCCAGCCAAAGATGCATAACTTGACTCTGTTCGTGAAAGAACATCAGAGAAGTTAAAACTGGGGGACATCCTACAAGTATCAAGGTCAGGAAAGTCAAGAAAAGATGAAATAATTGTTTCAGATTGAAGGAGACCAAAAATGCATGACAAGTAAATGCAAGACATGATTGGGAATGAGGTCTTTGTGCTCTAATGAAATATGACTGAAAAAATAAAACTTGAATGGTACCTGAGTATTATAAGGTAGTGATGCCAATTTCCTGACTTTGATGATTGTATTGTGGTTAGGTAGGGAAATGCTTGGACAATAGGAAATACACACTAAAGAATTCACAGCTGATGAGGCATGAAATCAGCTACTTATACTCAGATGGTACAGAAAAATTACTACAACTCTTCTGTGAATTTAAGATTGATTGGAAACTTTAAAAAATTATAACAACAGCAACAAAAGAAGACACTGTTCGGGTTGAAATTTGATTTAGGAGTGCCCTGTAAACCAAATAGTAACCTCAGTAGAGATATGCCTTTTCTCATGCCACTTGCTCCAAGCCTTGGTGAGGTGACCAACTCTCCCAGCTGCCAGGCCCTGTCCTACCCTTCATGTGGACATTTTTTGTCCCTTGCCAGGGATGATATAAGAGACTACTTTCCACCTAAAAGTTCACCAAGCTATGTTTGCAGGTGTTAGCAATTTACACCCTTGTCTTCTTGGCCTGTCCAAAAGGTGTCAGGCCTTGTTATGCCTTAGCTACTTTGACTAAGTCCTTGGAATTTATCTTTCTTTTTTTCCCCTTCAATCAGCAAAAGATAGAAAAATATTCAATAAGTACCAGTGTGTGCTAGATACCATAATAGACACAGAATAAAGATACAGCCAAACACCTTATATGAGCCCCAGCTACTGAAACCAACAAGACTGGTAATCTTCAGGAAAAGTTCATTTCCAAGGTCACAATTGTTCCTCTTCACAGATATATAAGCACACACAATTAGAAGAGGAGCATAATAAGTAAAAGCACTTACAGATTGTTATTCTCTGATACCATTCTTATTGGAATGGACAGCAGAGTTGTAGAAAATAAATGACCAGTACCTAAGTCTATTAAATTTCTGTGACTCACCCTAAAGCATCTCATTTGGCTTATAATGCTTCTGAATCAATTCTATTAAAAAATATCATTAACAGTTGCTTACATCATTTACGTAATGTGAAGGGACTAAATTAAAAGAGTTTGGAATAAAAAGAGTCTACCTCAAGGCCTGGATTTAGTGTTATTACAAGCCTTGTGATTTCTTGCTTTTGTTGCAACATCCTCTTATTCCTAGTGAATGAGTGGGTGGGTGGCATGTTTACCTTAAAGTCCCTAAAGTGTCCTCAGCAATGCATAATGACTTGTCTCATCCTTGAATGTTGTCATTCATAAGCAACATGTCTGCACTCCTGTACAATTTATAGACATACACAGCCTGTCCCCATCTGAACTGCTCCTGAAGAATTATGGGATTATTTTACTGCAGATTCATGCAATGCATTTCAAACTTCTCAAGGAAATTCCACAGCCCGTGTCTTGCCTAAGCTGATTTCTACATTGTGCATTACACATTTTAATTTAAAATTGTTTTAATTTTATTTCAAAAATTACAATGACATATGTGTTTAAAATACAAGATCTGGACAATTTTTTTGTCTAGACAAACTACACAATGATTCCATCCAGATCTCGTGTCTATCTGATGCTCACAGTTATCACTGCTCTGTTCAAACCATATGTCTCAAGTGGTTAGTTTCTAGTTTTCCACAGATACCCAAATGGCCACCTTTGTGACCTTTTACTTCTGCACATATTAAATTCTTCTCTCCTGTAGCCTGATCTATTTCAAAACCCAGTCACCTACATTTAACCCTTTGGCTCACTCTCTGTGCTGAAATACATCTTAAGCAAAACAGGCCACAGTGTGCACTACTCCTTAGTCAAGTGGTAGAAACTCTTGACCTTCACTAAGTTTCTGACATTCTCCAAGTATTAGAAAACTCTCTCTTTTATTATCTCATCCATTTTGCTCTAGTTGCTACAAAGGTGAGAGAGAAGGTATCACTAGAACTCTGCACAAGAGAAACTGATACAAAAATAGGTTGATGTTGATCTTTAAGGTTTGTAGACTCCACATTTAAAATATCTTTTCACAGTGTGCTGAAAATGAGGTGGTGAGAGAATATGTTTACCTAGATGTAAAGAGACTATTTATATTCAGTCATTGAACTCTAGACTCTTAAAGATAAACAGGCTCATCCCACTGCCTTCAGACAAATGCATCATTGTCACTCAACACTAAAAGGCTCATGAAGCCATAGGTAAAGCTTTAACACCCTGGAAATCTAGAGAGTCATCTTCATCGACAGCAAAAGTAATTGTTCATAATAATTAAATCAAACTCCCCTATTTTGCTAAAAATCAAAATACCTGGTGAAGTCCTCTCCATAAAGAAAAATTGCATGCATTTGGAGATGCTAATTAGGAATTGAGTGTAGACCACCATCATCCAAGCAAGGACTAAACTAAGTAAGGCTGGTTGTAGCTTTGGTCAATCTTCATCTAACCCTGGGTCATCCTTCCTAGCATGTATCTTCCAGGGGCCTCACTGAGAAACTTGTGAGTCTCCCTGCTTGAAAAGCCATGACGTTACTCTTTGGTCTCTCTTTTTAACTCCACAGACCTCCAAAATCCCTACTCTGCTTTTCAGAATGAAGCTTTCTGGTTTAGTTCTTAAACTCTGGCTCTACCCAGCTTAAGAATTCCACAAAAGCTCAAGGGAGAATCTGGAAAGGTTGGGGTTGTTTTTCTCTTCCTCCCCTCTCTCCCAGATCTGGGTCCCTTGAGTCCTGACAGTCCTCATAACCCTGAACTTCAATTTTGGTTTCCCTTGCATTGTGAAATCATCCGAAGTTCTGCTGGCTTCTCTGCTTCTTAGCTGCAGCCCCCTGCAGGATTTTAAGCTTCACTCCACAGGCCAAGAATTGGTAAATATTTCTGGGGGGGAAGCAGTTCACAAAATCATCTCTCAATAATTGCCTTTTTTTCTAGTAACTTGGCCCTTTCGTTGCCTCAGCTGTTCTCCAAATTCTTCACACAGATCATTTTTCAATTTTGTCCAGCTTTTCTGTAGTTCTCAGCGGGAGTCTTTTTCTACCATAAGCTAATACATCATGCACTTTGGGATCTCTTTTGACGAGCTTTTAATCTGAACAGTCAGCAGAGCTTAAACGAATGCAAACTTAAGTGCAAGTTTGTAAAAGAAGTCTGTAACTCCTGTCTCCATTTTCCTGTGGCATCTTATTATTTCCTGTGATATGATTTGAATAATGTGAAAAAGGGGTGCCTGCTTCAGAATGTTTTATTCACCTATACCTGTTATTTAAGATCCAACTATAGGAAATGTGTTCAGGAAACTGCCTCAGATAATATACAAATGTCTATAGAAGATTGGCAGCAATTTACATTGATGATGACAGAGATCAGACTTTTATAACAAAAGGAAGATAGAGGAAAAATATGAGAATGGGTCCTGCTATGGAGGGAACCACAAGATCAGACGCAAGCAGAAGCCCGGAACAAGGGAAGGAAAACACAGTGTGAGGGGAACACCCGAAAGGGTCAAGCTTCCCTGTATTACATTTTGGGCCAGATGGGCACTGATCTGTAGGATTATTCCATCTCTATTTGGATGAATAAATAAAAACTAGGAAGAAGAAGCAGAATGTCCAACTTGCTGGATACTCCTCAGGGGCAGATATGGAGCAACTTTGCCTGTTTCTTAGAGGGTGTGTAGCCCAGCTAAGCCTAAGCTAGTCTCTACTTTCCTGTTTTACTCTTTGGTAAACAAATGTTTTCATTGACTCAACATATTAAAATTGGTCATGTAATTTTTCCTTTACTATTCATAAAACACAACAATAGCTATTGTTTGTATAGAAAAAAGTAAAATATGATAGAAATGAAGTTGGTTGTTCAGTGCTTGATGAATAACATGTATTAAATCAAACACTTTCTGTATGACCAAACTTTGTTCTTATGTCTGGGTTGAACTATAGCAAGTTCTGTTACTCATTATGAAATGGGTGTGTTTCCTGTTACCCAGGAAGTGGGAGCTGGTCCACATCAAGATGCTTCATCTAAGAGACAGAAAAACCACAAACCCCTGTACATGAGCAACGTTTGCCATTCTATAGCATATTGTTGCAGCTGCTTCCACCTCTGCTGAGATAAAACATTGACACTTGTCATTCAATGAGGTGTATTTGGGATGGATGGAGTGGTGAGAGGAAAGCTACAATGCCAAAATGCTGCAAATAATGTTTTATTTATTTGCAAAACTGAATCAAAGTGGTTACAACCCCAGCCAACCTCACACTGTTGTGGCCAAATTTGTCCTCAAGTGAAGAAATTGCCAAGATTTGCAGATGGAAAAAACAGAAGAGTATTAGACCAGTGATGACCTTTTTCAAATTAGACTGGGAAAAAGACAATAATCTTTATTAAACTCCTATTACATACTTGCTTGGCTCAGGTTTATTTACCATATAACATTAAACTTTGGCACTACTCTTATGGTAGCTAAAATTATTCTCACTTTTCAGAAGAGAAATCCAAAGCTCTGAAAGTCACTTATCCAGATGATCCATTAATGGCTGGTAGATCTAAGATTTACACCCAGGTAGGTCTGATATCAAAGCTTATATGCATTCCATTGCTCCATGATGCCAAAATTTCCACTTTGAATCTTTTTGTCTTCGGGATTTTATGAAGACCGTACCTCTGTGAGAAGCCATTTTCAGTGACTTTTAAAATCCCATGGAGGCATGTGTTTCTTATGCTTCACAGTGAGACAGCTCAAGACATAAATTAAAGCCTGAGCATGTACTTGCCAGAGTCCTGATAATATCATCCTGGCATAAACTGACATAGTGGTGGGCCTTCTCAATTCAAGTTCTATCAAATCCAATCACTTAATTAAAGCCCTGGGAATGATGGGAATTTCAATAGCAGGGCACTTTGGGAGCATTCTATAATCTAAAGCAAATACAGAAATAAAACTACTAGAGAGAACCTATCAAAGCCATAATACATCTATTACCACAGCTGTTTCTCCCCAGACACTAGGCTCCCTCCTGAGCCTATTATTAAGTGCAAATGACCAGGCTCAGTGACTGTTATTTTTAAAAACATTACTTATCGTGCATTGTGTTCTGAAACTTGTTGACTTATTTTAATTTGCATAATTATAGTAATTTTCTCCTATGTCAATACCATAGGATTATATTAGGATTTCGCCTTTTAGTTAAAGAACTATGCAGGTTCCAAAGTAAGTTGTCATTATGTCATTTTTGACCCTTTCAGGCAGTTGAGATGCAGTCAAGATGGAAGGATATGTTTCACTAAGTTTATACTTGGTTCAGGATTGGGAGAATTAGCACAGGTGTGAGAGGCCAAAAGAGAGAAACAGAAATGGGAGTAAAAAGATGTAAGGAGATGTCAAAACAGAGGGAAGAAGTGCTCCTTCTTTGTAGAATTTCTTCAAAGTGTACTTTAGTCTTTAGTATAACATTTTCTTTTTAACGACTCAGGGAATTTGTTCATATTGTCTTTATTTTAGAGAAAATTAACTCAATGAATAATTAACCTAGTTTGCCTCGATCAGGTCTAAAATCTATATCTCTTAAACACTATATCTTAATCTGATCATGTTTTACATCATAAAATAAGACCTTTGTCTAATATTTGCTCAGTGAAATATTCAGTGAACTGTCAAATTATCCGTTGTCCATCCATAGTCTGTACAATAAAGCAAGATTTCCACTGTGTGGTAATTTATTTATTTTTCTTTTGAGAGAAAAACTGTCTATATTTACTTTCACATATTATCACTGCTTTTTCATGGGGTCTTGTTATGTTTCCTAAGCTAGTTTCAAGTTTGTGGGCTAAAATGATCTTCTCACCTCAGCCTCCAAAGTAGCTGGGACTATAGGTTTGTGCCACTTTGCCTGGCTATTATTGCTTAAACATACAGGCCCAGAAATTGCCACAGGCACTCCCAGCTTCCTCCTGTATGTTTCAGAATTTTGAAAGGAAGGAAGGAAGGAAGGAAGGAAGGAAGGAAGGAAGGAAGGAAGGAAGGAAGGAAGGAAGGAAGGAAGGGGCCTCTGGAAGAACCAAGAAAGTAGGGTTCAGGACTTGACTCCAGCCCATCAATCCCATGTCAAAGGCTGCCTGAGAAGAATATAGAATGGTTTACGTAAAATCCAAGATATCCCCCAATTCCACAAGTGGATGAAAAGAGAAGCATGTGGGCCTAGAATGTGCATATTTCAAATTTCTGTGTTCTCTCAGTCAATGAGAAAAGAAACAACTGGAGAGCCTCAAAGGACATGGGAGAAGGGACAAACAGCACGAAGACACAGATCATTTACTAGGCCTGCAGAGCAGGAGAAAGGTTCTGCTTAGACAATCTGAGTCCCTCAAATCCATTTCCAACTTCCTTCTAAACACACCCCACTGGATCACTTGTGCCTTCAAATGCCCAAGATCCAAATCAAGCATCTCCTCCTCCCTTCTGAAGTTAGTTTTTCTGTAGTGCCCAAGACTCTCGCTCAGGTTGGAAACCACAGAACGATCCTTGAATCTCCCCTCTCTGCTTTCCTCATCAAAACAGCAACTGTGATACAACAAAGGAATGTGGGACTTAGAGCCCGCACAGCTGAAGATGAACTAGCACTTTCCCTCTACCTGGGTGTCCAGCCTCCCTTTCTCACCTCTTCACTGGAGAGAATACCTAGCACAGGAAGGTCAGAGGGCTAGACGAATGAGAAGCCATACAAGTGCCTATAAGCACCCAGGGAAAGCTAATTAATTATTAAAATGGTTTCCTTTTTTTTGATTTCCACACAATTTCAGTCCTTGTTAGAACTCACCTGGATAATTACATCATATTTTAGCCTAATAGCTCTCAAGCACATTGGTCCCAGTGTTTGCTTCTGGAATCATCTTTAACGGCTATTTTTTGTGGACATAAATGCCAGTCAACACAGCACTCCCTGTTATCAGAAGACTTCTACTTGTTATTTCTTCTTATTTGTTCCCAGGAATCCCCTTCCCATTGTATGTTCTCCTTTCCCTTCTTCTCGTGACTCATCTCAAATTTATCTACTTCTATAAAATCCTTCTTTGATTTTTTCCAAATTATATAATATTCTGAGTACATCTTGCTCCCAAAATTTTGTTAACACCTTCTTGTATCACCATGCAAATCCCTGTGTATTAGTCATTTGTCTGTGTTCCAACTTCTGTCTTTAAGTTTATAATGTGGGGGGGGGGGCATTGTTTGTTTTTGGCTTTTGTTTTTTTGTTTGTTGGGTTTGGGTTTTTTTTGCTGAAATTGAACCCACGCTATTACCATACTCCACCATTGAGCTATACCTCAGTCCTTTAACCTCTTAAGATCAAGATCTTCATATATTAATATGAAAAAGCAGTGTCCCATTATTTCCACTGTGTTTCCTATTCCTATTCCTCTTCCCTTTCCTTCATTCCCCTTTGTCTAATCCACTGAACTTCTATTCTTCCTCCTCACCTTGTTGTGTATTAGCATCCACATATCAGAGAGAACATTCAACCTTTGGTTTTGGGGGATTGGCTTATCAGGTATAAGCATAAGAATGGAATCCTAATTAGAATAAAATATAGTCCATGAATATATAATATGTCAAAATATACTGTACTATCATGTATATCTATAAAGAACCAAGAAAAAAGATCAAGTTCTTACTTGCCTGTATATGACCAGTGTCAAGCATAATGCCTTAAACAAATTTTATTTTTAATAAATTCATATTTAAATGGATTTTTAGTTTCAATTGGAAATATTTTCTTTAACTTGTATCTTAAAAATATAAGACACTATCCATTTGAACTGAAAGTACTTGAAAGAGGAAACTACACAACCAGCCTAGAGATAACCAAAGATTTCTTAGGATTTCTCCAAACCACAATGAGAAACACTAATTTGAGCTGAAATGATTCTAAAATGAATTATTATTTCAATAAGCTATTGAATCTTAGCTGTAATAGACTATTGACTTTAAATTTGCTAACAAAAATATTTCCCACAACTATGAAATAGAATTATACATGTATCACCAATTAGAACGGGGAGGTTTGGCAGGGTGGATAACTTGCCGGAGGTGGCACAGGTGGAACCGCCTTCAACCAAGACTCAGGCCAAGGCCTGTGGTCCTCACGGCTGTGCTCTCCTCAACACCTTGCACTAACTGGCACAGTTTATCAAATCTATGAAAACTTTCTTGGACTTAGGAATAGGCAAATAAAGACTAAAATATATAGCATTTCTGAATCATGATCATATAATCTAGAGCTTGGCAAACTTACACTGTAAAGGACCGGATAGTAAATATTTTAAACTTGTGGACAATATGGTCTATCCAAATTTGTCATTATAACATGAAAGCAACCAGGAAAAAAAAATCATGATGGAATGAGCATGGCTGTGTTCCAATGAAACTTTGGAAGCTACAAACATCAGACCTTGGGCCTGATTAGGCTCACAGACTGTAGCTTGCAATCCCTGTTAAATCTCCAATAAAGTTTCATCTACTGTCATGGCCAAGAGGCAAGCAAAGTGCATCTTTTGCTAGTATAAAACCATTTATTAATTAATCATTCATATTACACTTGTAATCATTCATATTACACTTGTATTAGATATTTAGAGCACAATTCTGCATAAAACAGGAAATTGACAAAATTATACATAATTACAACTGTGAAACACATGCTGTTTCTTCAACAAAAATTGAGATTATCTTCTAAAACACATTTTAAAGACCTAAAAGTGGAAAGCATTTTTTTCCTGCAGTTATTTGAACATAGGAGATGTAATTAATAGATTTTAAGTGCAGAAAATAAATGAAGCCAAGTGCCTGTGACCCTTGATTTCTACACTCTCACTCCTGAAATAAATTGATCCATTCTAATGAATATGCACATATAGTACCTAAGACTAGAGATGATTCAATAATGAGCTTGTATTTTTATGAAAAAAGGCATCGCATAGGAAAGCATCACACACAGATTATTACTTAAAAGAGATGTTTTGTTTTCATATAAGCTGTGAAAATATTTGTTCAAATAAGGATGCTTATTTATATATACAACCCCCACTTCCCCTTGTAAACTGGTTGAGATAATTTATTGAGCTCCAGTTTTGCCCTGCAAATTGTGGGAAGCTCACACAACATGAGGTTGTGACCCCACGATAGCAGTTTCTTCTCATCTTTCTACGCTCATGGGTCAGAGTACTCATTGGCTCTGTGCACTAATATCATTACTTATTTTTCAAATGTATGTGGAGACTTAGATTATAATATTGGGAATGGGATACATATGAATATAAATCTGTTTTACTTATTAGCTTTGATTGTTGCCAGACTATTTATGTTCTCTGAATCAGTTTCAAATAATAGCACCTATTTCATAACCATAGTCTCCATTATCATTAACTTCAGTATTTCCATTGTTTTTCCCATAGGAAGCTTTCCTGAACTGCCCAAATCCAATACATTATTCTCTATCTTATAGAATTTTCAGATGTTTCAATGCTTTGTCCTTTTTATGGTGCATTTTAATTATTTGTTTGCATGACTATGTTTTTTTTTATTCAGGCCAGGGTTCCACAAAATCCTCCTGAAGAAGCTTTCAAGTAGATATTAATTGAAGACTTTTCGAAAGATCAAAATGACTCTTTGTAAGCTTATAGACTTTGCTTTACAGACATAATGCATAATAACATGAATATAGAAGATGAGTGTGAAGTTAGTGCATCTTCCTATGCAGATGTAAAAATATTTTCTTAGAACCCTCTCCCTATTATGAGCCAAAGGTTGAATTTGTATAAGTTTGAGTTTGCCTGACGTTCTAGAAAAACAACATAAATTGTAATGTTTAAAAAAAAAAAAGGTAAAAGAAAAATACATCCTGTGGAGAGGTATCCAGAGGATGTGAAAGGACTCATGGTCATTGTGTGCCCACTTCAGACATTGGGAAGACTGGGATTTGGATAAGTCTATTTGATTCCTTGTGATCAGGTTTTTCTTAATGTGGAAAAGGCTACTGGTTTCTAATAGGGGCACAGTTGCTCAGCATCTAGTACAAACCAGCTCCTATAGTTAGCCAAGGAGACTAGTCTTGAGGGGCCTATAGGGCCATGTTATTTTATTTTCCTAATTATAGCTTCTATCATTAATGATCCCAGGTACCTATTTACTCTGGGTGGTGCAAAATTTAATGCTTATCTCAACACATCTTTGGTTTCTCCTCTTTTCCATCATTTCCATGATCTTCTATGAGTTCAGGCACCTTTAATTTTATCTGCTTTGTCCTCCCTTTCAATCTTTGCTATGAATCACTGTGTAATTGTTCATCCAAATACCACTTTCTACATGACATTGTCTGATCAAAACCTTTAATGACTTTCTGATATATATACATACACACACACACACACACACACACACACACACATTTTTAGGTCAAATGAGATCACCATTGACAAAGAAATCCCAAAACTTCAGGTTACTCAACACAAGAGAAGTTCTAGTTCATATAGCTACCCAATGTGGATAGTCCTTATCGGCTCCTTCTTCCAGATGGCTCTCCATTGAGTGGTTGCCCAGGGACCTACACTCCTTTTATCTTCTGCCTCTACCATATAAGTCTTCAGAGTCTGTTCCATTATCCAAGTGATGGGGGGAAGAGAGAATGTCAAAAGTTATATCAGAGGTTTATATGGGGCCAACTTGGAAGTGGCATATATGAACTCCATCCACATTCCATTGGCAGAAACTGCGTTACGTGGACCGTTTAATTTTAAAGAAGGCTTGGACATGTAGTCCATTTATGTGAATACAAAGAAGAGGAGACAGAAATGAACACAAGTCTCCGTTACCAGAGACACATAAGCACAGTGCTGAACATACAGGACTCTCCTTATTACTATAAGAAACTTTAAAGAGAATACAAAACAAATTGTCAAGTACTTCCCTGTAAACTACCTTTTCTCGTCTTCACAATGGATCTGACATGCTTGTACCTCCATTTTATCTCCATTTCACATGAAGAAACTAAAGATAATAGATTAATAAATTGGTCAAGGTTATATAACTGAAATCAGAATCTGAATTAGAGCATTTGATGCTTATTGCAATGATTTTTCCACTGTGCTGGAGTTAGAATTGCTTATGTACACTCACTTTACATACACCCAGTTTGCAACACAAACTCTCTCTTCCACTTAGATAATCTCATTACTCTTCACCTCAAATTCATATAGCATGCTCTCTTTACTCTCCTTTTGCTCATATATTTTTATTCTCTATCTGGCAGTGTCCACTCATTTATTCGTTTACCCTAAAGTCAAGGCCAAGTATCAGCCTTATTTTTCCTATGCCTAACCCCACTATCTTCTTTTTCTTTGACCAAAAACAATTTATCCCTACAATAAAATATGTGATTGCATGCTGCCTTGTACTGTTTGCTTATTTTTTCATACATTATTTTATTTTACAGATTCATTGACCCAACCTACTCCCAGCAGAATTACCTTCATATTTTTATGTCCTGGGATTGTTACTGAGAGGAGATATATATATATAAAGACCGCAGGCACACTTGTTGTAAAGGTGTAAATGAAAGCACTGGGTTATTCAATATCCTTTTTTAAGGTCAGTTGACATAGACTTTTGAAAGTGAATTATCTGAGAAAATGTCACTTTGCTTTAGAAACAATAACATTGCCTTCTAAGGGTAATAAGAATTATCTAACTATGTTTTACTTTTTACCCTAGATTCTCTAATTCTGAATAATCCCTCCTATTTTGTATGTTTGCCTTTTCTTTTTCAGGACTGTGAGTTTTTAAAACAACTCAGTGACATATATATTAACATCTCTCAATTTACATGTTGGTTAGGTTCCTGGAAAGTGGCAAGTGATTCAAAAACACTTAAATCAAACTGAAATTTTACATAATAAAAACAGAGATGTATTCTGGTAGGTTAAAAGAAAATCTAGCTATGCCCCCATTTTTTCCATATCACATCAATATGAACTGTAAATAAACAGTTTTGTAAATATGTGAGTATACCAAAAATGTTTATTCATGAACAGAAACACAGTCCCCAAAACTGTCCAATAGATCTACAATAGACATAAGGTATGAAACCATTAGGAATTTTTGCACATAAAGTGTTATACACCACAGTGAAGTATGAAGCCCATAATGCTCATTAATTCACCTTTATAAATGCATTGAGAGCAGGGATTTTTGCTCCACTGCTGTCAGCCTTTTCTTTATTTCTTCATCTGTGTGGGCCTCCCAGTTCACATTGCATTTGTTAGTCATGATTTCGTTTGAGATGGACACAGGAGTCCATAAAGCATAATTCCTGAATACTTGAAGAGTATAAATGACAACCATTGTGCATTATTATAATGTCATTGTGCATTATTATTAATATCACATGCTGTCAACCTGGCCACCAGGCAGTGCCCTCCCTCAAACTAGTGAGAGCATCCCATATCTAAAATTCAGCAGGCATTTTAAACCATGTCATTCTAAACTTGGTACACACATCTGCTAAATAATGCCAATTTCTTAATCACTTTTTTCCATAATTTTTAAATTAAAAACACATACATTTATAAATTGACAAATAGATTAATAATACATAAAAGTAAATTCAAGTTGAATTAAATCTTCAACTTCTTTAAGCTCTAATTCTCCTAATTACAAAACAGAACCTTTATCATGGAGTTGTTGTGAGAATTATATGGGGTAACAAAGAGTATTTAGCAGAATGCCTGACATAGTGTTAGTCAGTGTTATTGGCTACTATTGAAAAGTGACAGGTGTCAATAGAAGTGTTACTGCCATCTACTCTATCCCTAGCCCTTCAAGACAGCCTGAAACATAAATTTTAAAACATCCCTATTGATCCATGCATATTAAGAATCAGCATTGGTAACCATTTGTTCTAACTTTATTTCCACCAAAATCCAACATTAGCACCAAGTTACCTCAATCACCAGTTATCACCCAGAAATACATCCATCCATCTTGCAGAACTGACCATATTATAATTTCCTTATGCCAAAACTTTGTCTCTTTGTATCCATCCTCACACATCTTCACTTCAAATTCTGTAAATTCTTGCATATTCAATGATAGTGAATACCAAGTTCCTCTCTATCATACCAACTTCTGCTATCCAAGCACAGAATAACCCTCAAGCAGTAAGGAAGGAAAAGAAAGTTTTATTCTCATTTCTTCCAGCTCATTTGCAATTGGAACTATGAAAGATATTCACCTCAAGTCATCCACCATTCAAACTGATTCTGCACCAAGACAGTACTATCTGCAGATACTCTTAGACCATAAGAAAAGCAGCCTGCCAAACAGGGAGGAGGAGAAGCCAGCGGCAATGATTTTAAATGCATCCATATTCTAGAGACCAAAAGAAATTTAATGGCATTTTTCAAAGCCAGACCATCCTCATGAGAGAGCTTTCAAAATTTTCTATAAAGGATCTGGATGGTTAGTAGGGATGAATTTTAACAATCGGCAAGTAAATGCAACAATCCCTGAATGATTCTGGGTCAACCTTTAGTTTTTCTTTTCAGTTCAGAATCCGAATGAATTCAACACTCTTTCCAAATGGTCTGCTATTTACACAGAGAAACACAGACACACCATTGTATGCAATCGCTAGATTTTTTTCATTAGAGAGCTAATTGTTAAATATTGAAGTAATTGTGAACCTGAGGATAAACTACGGTAGCTGAAATTGACCATGACAGGAAATATTTACACAACAGAAATCAGCACAAACCATGCCTCCCCACACCCTTGGGGAGTCAGACTGTTTTCCAGCACCTGTTGGCAAATGTGTTGTTAGTTATATAATTACAAAAATAATCAGAACTCAGTTTGGGGCCATCTATAGTAAAGCAATGGATTTAAACACTTTCAAAAGATGGCTCAGTATGTAAGAGAATGGCTAGATATTAAAACACAGAACATTTTCAAGGTAAGTTTGGGGAAATTGGACCGTGTATGTTGCTCAAACATTAGCATAATTTTTAATGTTTTCTATGGTGTTGAGTCCTCCTTTATACCCTAAAAACCTAGCATAGTTTTACATTACCCTGGGAGTTCTATGTTTACCATGACTGCTTCATAATGGTGTATAGTTCACTAAATCATGTTATAGTTTGGACTTGGAATGTACCCCCAAAGGCCCATGTGTGAAAGGTTTGGTCCCCAGCTTGGCACTATCCAGAGATAGTGGAACCTGTAAGAGGTGGGACCTAGCAGTAGGTTTTTAGTCGCTAGAGGCATGCTCTCCAAGGGAATTAATTGTAGGATCCAGGTCTCTTTTTCTTTCTCTTTTACTTTCCAGCCATGACATGAGCAGTTTAGCTCCACCACAGTTTAGTATGATGTGTTGTCTCATGACAGGAAGAAAGTAAACAAGACCAATCAATCATGGATTGAAATCTCCAAAACTGTGAGCCAAAATAAAACTTTTATAAGTTGATTATCTCAGGTATTTGTTAGGGTAACAGAACGCTAACTAATATAGCCATATTAAGTGAAACCAATATAGATAACTAATGTAGTAATTCGGGGTCCAAAAATGCTTTCTGACAGTGATTTCATGGACCAAGTCACGGCCAGTGTTCCTAATATATAGAAATGGAAGGGATGTCCTAAGTCAATAACTCCACACAGAGCACCTGACAGTCCTGTTGCTGCTTAGTGATCTATACATCAAACCTGATTCTGACTCATCCTTTAGGAAAAGATGACAGGAAGATTCAAATACAACTAAAGACACTACATTTCTCCTGATCATCATGAGAAGACAGAAGAGAGGAGTAATAATAGCTGTGCCTAGTATGGTGGAGCTCAATTTTAAATTACTAAGATTAATCATCATTTCACCATTATGAAAAGACACACTTAACTTCCTTGCAGTTTTTTCAAGAAGCAATTTCTCACCACGTTTGTCCAAATGTAGACATCATATCATTAATAAAGATTAATACATAAATTAAAAAGTTCCTTATCACAATGTAAATAGTGTCAAAACTACAGCAATCAATATCTTTAAGATATTTCAAATATATTAATGGAAGACTACAAACAAGTATTGAGCATTCAGCTAATCACCATCAAAAATAATTTTTGAGCACCAAGTGTGTGCATAGCACTACTGTCAGAATATAAGTTGAAGACAAATGTAAGTTGAATATGCACCTCATCTTTCAAAGCCAAGAAATTAATATTTTACTTTTATGAATAATTTTCAGAAAGAAGCTTATAGAAGAACTCCTAAAGCCTCTAGAATTTGCTTTAGAATTTTACTGAATTTACTTTAAGGAACACTGTAACAATCCATATTGTTACATGATAGATAATATGACTCTTGCAACATATTACCTTAAAATTTTTAATAAGAAGTTCATAATCAGATTGGGTGATTTACGGCTACAAAATTATCCAATGGGATAGTATGATGATTAATTTTATGTGTCAACTTAAAGGAGGTACCCAAATATTTTATTAAACATTATTTTTGGCCAGGCTGGTAGTGTACTCCAATAATCCCAGTGACTTGGGAGGTTGAGGCAGGATTATAAATTTGAGGCCAATCTCAGCACATTAGCAAGGCCCTAAGTAATTATCCAAAATAAAAATGAAAAAAGGATGGAGATGTACCTCAGTGGTAAAACACCCTTATGTTCAATCTCCAGTTCCAAAAAATAAAAAATAAAAACATTATTTCTGTGCAGGTGTTTCAGGATGCGATTGATATTTGATTTTGTAAATTATGCAAATTGTCTTCCCTCCCCTCTTGTTGGAGGGTCTCATCTAATCTAATCTGCTGAAAGCCTGACTAAAATAAAAGGTTAAGAAGAAACAATTATTTATATTGCCTGACTGTCTTTGAGCTGGGGCTTTGGTCTTCTCCCACCTTTAAACTTGGCTAGAACTTACACCATTAGTAATCCTGGATCTTGGGCCTTTGGAATTGTACTGGAACTATACCATTAGTTCTCCTGGGGCCTCAGCTTGCCAGCTAGAGATCTGGACAACACTACATAATGATGTGAGTCAGCGTCTCACACACACACACCCTTATTTCCTACTTGTTTTATTTTTTTTCTGGAAAACATAGACTAAAACATATAGTAATCTTGTATCTCTGTTCTGTTATTGCTGTTGTTTTTCACTGACTTTTGTATTTGCCAAAATTTTCAGCTTTTTGTTTCATCTTTTATAATGAAACATTTCTGCAAACACCTCAATACTTCTTATAATAATAAATGAATATAAATGAGAAAATAAAACATTTGCTATGTGGTTTTTTACCTTTAACTTTCAACAGGAGAAATGTTTTAAATATTTAATGTTTTTATCTCTTCATTTATGCTTTTACTGTTCACATACTCAGCCTAATTTCTACTGAGTGGTTTTATATTTGTTGGTTGGTTGCTTGGTTTTCGCTGACAAGAAATACCTGTTCTTTTAATAAGAAGAAAAATTATCTTATGATGTAAGTAAAATTTTCAGTTTGCTGCTTTTCTTTTAAATGTTTATGGTGTTTTTTGCTATAGAAAAGTTTATTAGACCTTTAAGAAGCCCATTATTTCTTGCTTTTAGTTATTGTCTCTCCTTTTTGGTATAATATTTAAAATCTTTTGACTGGGGCATGGTGACACACCCCTGTAGTGCCAGAGTCTCAGAAGGCTGAGTCAGGAAGATCGCTAATTCAAAGCCAGCCTCAGCAATTTAAGGAGGTACTAAGCAACTTAGCAAGACCCTGTCTCAAAATAAAAAATTTTAAATGCAGGAGTGAGGTGGCTGGAATGCAGTTCAGTGGTAAAGCACCCCTGGGTTCAATCTTTAGCACTGCAAAAACATTTTCTTAAAATAAAAATAAAAGTCTTTTGATGGTCCAGCATCCCAAAGTATTTGTTTCAAATCAATGTTTATTGTAAAAACTTAATTCTTCTGAAGCTTTCTAAAATAATTTTTATGATATCTTACTAAGTATTTTAGTATCCATTAACTATTTCATCTTTTGCCACTGACTTGATGCAACATGTTTATTACTTTTTTTTTTTTTTTTGGCTTTAACTTCTGTTCATTTAAATTTTTCCATTTTGGAAGTAGTGCAAGTCTACTGCAATTATTTTAGCTTTATAATTGGCTTTAGAATCTGGCAGGATAAATGCTCACTGTTTCTTATTCTTCTTAAAATTCTCCAGGTATTTTTTTCTTCCTTTTTCCACATAAATTTGAGAATTATTTATAAGTCCTCCCCAATAACATTCATGTACACATGCACTCACATCCCAGTTTTATATTAGCAATGAAATTTGATTTTTGAATAATTTAGATAATCAGATGATATAACTGTTTATTAACCTGATAGAAATAAATATATTGATTTCTGCAGCTTTCTCCTGAATTGGTGAAACATGCAGCATGTTTACTTTGACCTGACCTGTTAAAGGACTTTCAATTCAACAAAATTGGACTGTCATTACTAAGCAACATGGTGGAAGCTGAGAGTTTAAACTTAGACAAATTCATGTATCTGCGCTGAAAATTCTCATGATCTATATATATCCTATATTTTGAGGGAAATGACAATAATGTTAATGGGGAAATACATTTTTGCAGGACGATAGCCTTCAGTGTTCACTCCATTCTCTAGCTTTTTTATTCCTTGTTTTGGTGTTTCCCTTCCTTCTTTCTCATATGGTCAGCTTTCAACATTCTGTTACCAGCATGTTCACTCAGCTCATCTCATTTATCATTTGAGGATATAATAATTGATTTTTCTCTCCAAAAAACCATAAGGAATGTACTCCAATTTTTAAACTAAGATAAAAGTCATACTCAAGGTTATACAATTTGGATTATACTAACTTTATTGTTCTTTTATGTGCAAACATATTTTCATAATTAGATATTAAAAAACATAAAATGTTATTATAAAATAATTTGTAATGCAACCAAATACAACCTGGTTTGGTCTCTTAGATAATTTTGTGTGTCTGTATATGTTTGTGTATGTGTATGGGGGTGTGTGATTATTTATGCTTTGGGAAAAAAATTCAGTTCTATCTGGAGACCTCAGGAATGGTTTGGTTGGAACCTTGTGTTGCCATAATCTAGCACAAACTATTATTATAATTGATGTGTGATTAATAACACATGGCAAAAAATACCCAACATTTTTACCACTATCTAGCATATGTCTTTCATTTTAAGTAATATTTATCTTCAATTACATACTATGAAATGGTAAAGCAGAGAAAGATCATATGTATCATTAATTACAAATTATTCATCTCACAGTTGAGAAAACAGGCTCCTAGATCACACAAGCCAAGCAAGGCCATGTGTACTTAACACTTGAACTCTCTGAGACTCTTGCTCTTTTAGTTGGAGATTCTATGAAAGGACCAGGTTAATTTTAAAAAGCTTGATAATTTGTTACATTGTATAGCAAATATAAGCATAGACATTACAATGAAAAACTGTTCTTTATCAACCAAAATGCTAGGGAGAATGAGAAACTGAGGCCCAAAAGCCGAAGAGAAAAGTCTTCATAGAGTGCCAGAACCAGAAGGTATGACAAGATTGAACACGGAAAAGCCAAGGTGGATCCTGTGGGCTAGAACCACTGCAGAAGGCAGAGAAAAAGTCAAACGCCCCTCACTTTTATGCTCCAGGTTTTCATAGTGCGGGTAAGCCATTGTCACTTAAAAAGTCAAAGGCATGTCATGTAGTATTATCAACCTTACTTATGGTGCTTATCACATCTCTAGAAGTCATTCATTCTACCTAACTGAAAATTTGTGAACATCTTAAGTGTTCACACGTTAAAAAGGTATGTGAGGTGACAGATATGGCTAATAAGCTTGACTATTTTAATAAGTTCATAATATATACATATTTCACACCTTATACATTTATATAAAATAAAAATCTATATAAAATAAATTTTTAACAAAAAAGCAGAATGAACAGAGAACTGGAGAATTGGCTTTTTTTCATTTTTAATCATTAGATGAGTATTACATTCTCATTTGTGAAATTGCAAACAATAAAAAATAGAAACACAGGTCTTTTTATCCACCCCCTGCACAGTCTTTCTCATCTCACTCTCTTCCCAAAGGTACTAAATTTTAGCAGTTTAAAATATTTCATTTAATACTCTTTTTCCAGTCATTTCCCTAATATGTGGACAAATATGCAAATATGTGCTCTTTAACATAGAGGAACCATATTATACTGCTGTTCTTCATGCTATCACTTTCACTTAACAACATATAATTGGAATCTTTCCAAGTTGGTTTATAAAGACTAGCTCATTCTTTTTAATGATTGAATACTATTTTACAATGTACACAAGTCACTATTAATTTGAACATTGCCCTACTGATAGACACTTGGAGAATTGCCATGTGGTGTGCTTAAGAACACTTTTTCAATTATCATCCTTTTACATGCATATTTTTGCAAGAATGAATTTCCTGTAGATTACACCTAGAAGTGTTGACTACATAGATATGTTTTATAGACACACATTTCCTCTCAAAAAGGACTATGATTACTTACAATACCACCACAATATGTGAGAATTTGTGTTACCTTGTACATAATAAATCTTTAGTATCATCAATATATTTAGTTATTCTTAAGGGCATAGATTTGTTTTCTATTTTCATGTAAATCTTTAAGTCCTTGATAACAAATGATTTGCAAGGGTGTGGAAAACATCCTTATTTCTCTCTGCCTCCTGCTAATCCAGAACACTAAGACCCACCAACTTCAAAATCTAGTTGGCCTCCTTCCTACCCCCAAGCTCATTATGGAAACTTCTTCTAATTACATTAATGATTTATATTATATTAGCTAATTAACATAATTACCCAATATAAATCATTATTATATTAAAAATGTCACTCCTCTATTATTTTTTCCATCTCAAATCATTTCCTTAGAATTTAGTTTTGAAAGGTAGCCATGTCAGTGGACAACATTCTTTTGTTGCTAACTTCAGTAGGTATTTTATTAATATTTCGTCTTTGAGTATAAAGATTCCTGTAGAGTTTGTAGATTTGGTGTTCATACTAATACAATTCTAGCTTCTTTTAATATTACCCACATGCTATAGAGCTGGTAGCCTGAGAGCAACATTTTCTGAAATCTTATGCACACTCTTTCTGGTTTAGATTCTTTTAAGAAGCACTTTGGTGACATCTAGGAGGCAAAGGAAACCATCATTTCTCCTCTAGCAGTACTGGGCAGATTCCTGAGCTTTGGCAGATGTGAAGTTTTGCAGCAACCCTTCGTTTCCCCAGGAGTTAACCAACCTGGTGCAGCAGCCAGCTGTTACCAGCAGCTATGGTTTCCTGCAGTTCCTAACTCTGAGGAACTTCCTGTTTTTCTGGAAATCCTAGCAGTCCTGAAACCTGATGGTGAGCTTTCCACAGCCTTCACCTTTCTTGTTCTGCCAACTAATATATTTCTAAAATATTTATTAGAAAAAGATACAGCAGAGTGTATAGTTTAGTTTTGAAAATGACCAATTTCCTATATTCAATTCTTGCTAGAAATATCTGGAATAGTTTTTGTTTCCTGACAGAGCCCTCCCTGATATTTTAAGGGTTTTGGTCAGAAAAAGTATTACCTTTTACCAAATGATTGTTGGCTTCTGTGATAATAGAATTTAACTCTTTAATAAAGTACATTCATGGATTTTCTAATGTTGAACCATTCTTGCATTTCTGATCAATATTTATTGAGCATTTATGCTCAATAAAACAACTTCAGCATGTTGTATTTATTATTTTTTAAGATGTTGCTGAATTTGATTGGGTCATATTTTATTTAGCATTTTTATTTATTCAGAAATAAAATAAATTTATGATTATATTATATTATTACCCTTGATGGATTTATTAATATAGATATTCTAAATTTATACAATGCGTTGTGATGTTCTCTTTTTCAATATTCTGTAACAATATTACTTTAAGGTTCTTTTTCTTCAATGAGTTGTTTACATTCAGCTACAACTTTTTGTGCCTACTACTCTTTTAAGTGTAGGTCATTTTCAACTTCTTTGTTCATTGATAGTCAGTTTTTCTGCCTCTTCTTGAGTCAGTTTTGACCATTTACATATTCCATAAAATAAATATAAAAATTATATAATTCCTTCTTGTATAGCCATGCAAGATTTTGTTTACATTTAATAAGTCTTCACTGTAGCAATGTTTTTTCAGGTGTTATATAATAAGCAATATATAGGTAGTTGCTTAATTTCAGTTGGACAGTTTGTTTACTTTATATAGCCTATCCAGAAAACCATCTTTTATTTTTATTGATCAAATATACTATGTTGTCATTTCATTAATTCTGCATATTAATTCTCAATGCTTTATTGCCAGTTTTGTTTTGTTAATTCCTACCTTATTAATTTCTTTTTTCTGCTTGACTATTTTTTCAGATCTGTTTCTTACTCTAGATCACTGAGCTGCCACGTTAGCTCATTTATTTTTTATTTTTTTTAATTACACAGTGAGTTCAATTGAAGGTAAGAGGCAACAAAAAATGATTTTGTCTACCTTCACCAAAGGGAGTTTATTGACAGGATATCAGTGGATAACAGAAAGCCAATGAGCTGGGACTACCAATTGCTGAAATAGCATTGTCTCCTTCCGGGAATGGAGGGCCTCAATGTCCTGAAAGACAGACTTCGCAGAGCAGATCAGAGCTAGGCTGGAGAGCCAGAGTGAAAGCTCCTGATTAGCCCCTGACTTGCTCTGTGCCCTTTGTCAAGAATCTGTATTTCTCTTTGACCTTAGTTTCCTCATCCATACAATGAAGATATTAATACTAACCATGCTCTGTGGGTTGTTAAACAGTATCAACAAATTTATATATATATTTAAATATATATATATATATAAATCTTGTACAACAGTTTCTGGAGCCCTGTAAATAAGAAAAAATAAATGTTAAATATTATTGTGCCTTCCTGATAAATTTCATTTCCTCTTCCTCCATGTCTACTAAGAAAACTCCAGAACTAATTCAAGTTCTACTCTGCTTCTTTCTCAGGCTCAATATTCAAGCTGGTAGCTCTCCAAATGCAGGATATTCACTTTCTGAAGAAAAGAAGTTTCTAAGTTATATCATGAAGATGTGTGCCAGAGAAAATAGAGGGCCAGAAATAGAGACCAGCTATTTCAAAATGGCATTTTTAATGTCCCTGGATATTCACCCATACCAGGTGTGATATTTAACACAGGCACCAGAGCACCTCATAATCAAAAGAGGAGGGTCCCAAAGGCCACCTGTGTCAAGTTTAACCCCTCATATGCTGAGTCACAGGGAGGTTCAGGGACTCTGGATACCTGGGGCTCACAGAAGTGGCTATTTATCAACTTGCATAATGTATTTTAATATGAGAACACTTGGATGGCTATACCCATAGCGCCAAATACCAGCACTGCTTTCAACCCAGTCAGCTCCTTAGTATCTTTAAACTTCTACAATCAGTGGGAAAACTTTTACTCCTATAGTTTTCTTCTGTGCCTGTTTTGAAATATATTTTCATAACTCTTCTTTCCTTATCAATCTGTTCTTATTGGATTTCTGTCTTCTATAAAATTCATCAAAATCTCTAATTATTCCAAATGATTATATTTTTTCTTTTTTCCATCATAATTTAGAATACATAGGTAGCCACATTGTTTTAGAGACTTATAGATGTCTAAAAGGCCAGATGTTTGATGCATTTCAATGTATTTAAATTAATTGAGCTCAAGTTCAGATTAAGTCATAAATGAAATAGCCTGTTTTTCTACCTCTTCTTGTAGCAATTTAACTGTAATAAACCAATTTAAAATATGTGATGATTATTGAAGTGGAGTTATACTTGAACATCTTTAAAATTTGACTGTGTCAAAATATTGAGTAATATGGGAAGCTTCTTTTCAAAATAGACTGCACTTCTAATAACACCATAAAGTCTTAAAGTTCCCTGAAAGGTGTGGGGTTTTGGTGGGATTTGCACATATATTCATGCTGCCTATATATCGAAATGACCTCTGTCAGCAATCTCTCTTTATCATACCATAGTTTATATAGATATTAAAGGAGTTTGAAAATTCAAAAGGAATATAAGGGCATCTAATGTAAGGAGCCTGATCGAAAGCCCCTCAATGGAGGACTCAGTGCAACCTGCGCACAGAGCTCTCCAACATGGTCCATAGGACAGCCTTGAAAGAAGGGAAGGGAGCAGAGGGAGGGGCTCCATGCTAGATGTGGCTGAGTTCACACAGTGGTGGTTCTAATAATCTCAGCAATCAAATAGAAAGTAAATTCTGGTCCAAATAGAGTCAGTCAATGTGAATCTTTTTAAGATGTCTTCCAGATAAAAGTACCCATTTTATGGACAAGAAAAAGCATGAACTTCATTTTTGGCATCTTTTCAAAATTCATGTATACCTAAGGCATAAAATGAAGAATTCGTGGAACCATTTAATTCTCAGTACTGTACAGTGACTTAGACTTTTGCCTCAAAGAGTTACTCTTAAAAGAGTTACTTTTATTACCATCACCTTGACCTGCCTCAGATGAGTCCTGCAGACAGAATGGAACTTCAAAATATGTGCCATGTATCTTCACACTCACTGAAATGGAATGCCTGACACATCTGGGCCCCTTTATCATAGTGGATAGAAAGTAGAAGCAGCAAAAACCCCAGAACACATGGACTTATAAATTAAGGCACCACTTTAAGCATGGCTAAGTAATCATAGTATTCTTTCCCTCTAAATACAGTCTCAGCCTCAGAATTCGTCTCTCAACAGAATTCCAGTTCATGCATGTTATTAGTACTTGGGGTAAAATCCTGTTTGACATGATGACATAAGTGTAAATTATTTTTATGGTTAAACAAATCATCCATTTTTGACCTACAGTTTATGTTTTACAAAGGACACTTAGCATACTTTATAGCACAGTTCATAACAACGCTAGGAGTGTTTTAGTTTAGTTAACAAATAAGAAAATTCAGAGATAAAGATATAAAGCTAATAAGTACAAAAGCCAGGACATGTACTTTGGTTTACAAATCTGATTCTCTTGCAATACAAATACACATACACATGTGCACAGGCATGCACACGTGCACACATACAAACACACACAAGAATGCTACTAAAGTAACTACAATAACAAAACACAGTAATGATTTTGATTTTCATTCCTGCTGAGCTTCTTGGTGTCACTGCTGATTTTCATTCATCGAGCAAAGTGTCCATTTGTAGGTTTTCTAGGTTGTTAGATGTCAGGGTCCTTTAAGGAGTAAACTCAGTTTCATGATTTCCTCCACAGTTTGGATCTTCTAATTCTTAGCCTCTGAGACAAGACCATGAAGTACACATCTTCAGTCCATACTGACATAATTCTAACTTATTGAGCATTAACTGTGTTCTGGCACTGTATTCTTTGCATGTATTATCTTATCTAGTTTTTTCATTCTGACATAAAAGATATTAGTAACTTCATTTTGTGGATTACAAACACAAGGCTCAGAGTTGAGGTAACTCATCCACATCAATTTAGATCAAATAGGACAGACCTAGAATTTAAATGTAAATCTTGCCTTCATGCTTTTCTCACAATGTTTAACCATAATAAACCAATTTAAAATATGTGATGATTATTTAAATGGAGTTAAACATCTTTAAAATTTTGACTGTGGCAAAATATTGAACATTATAAAGTCTTAAAATTAACAGCTGTTCCCTCAAAGGTGTGGGGTTTTGATGGGATTTGCACATATATTCATGCTGCCTATATATCAAAGTGACCTCTGTCAGCAACCTCTTTATCATGCCATATATAGATATATAAATATTATAGATATTAAAGGTTTCCCTTCAAACCAAGAAATGAATCTGGAAACTGAATGACTTTACACAAATTTTCCTAATGCCCAAAATATGTAGGTCTGAGTCTATGCATGCCAGCATCATGGATGATGTCACACGCCACTTAAGGGCCATGATGAGAAATACCTTTCCTCTGTTTCTATGCTGAGATGCCCTTCTAACCCACAATTTCATCTTCCCCACAACACACTAAGATGTCCTCACTTATTTCCCAAAACTTAAAAGAATCTAATGTATAAAAATAAACCTACTAGATCAGCTTGCATTTTCTCCCCCCCCCCCCCAACTTCTTCCATTTTTGGCTTGTGGCGATATAAATTTCATTTGGGCTTAAAATCTTGTTTTCAGTTCAGTTTTGACATTTCTCATTTCCTGTCCAGATATGGTCTGCTCTGTCCCCACAAGATTTTCAAATGCGCCTCTCTTCTTCATCCTCATGGAAATCAACCCATCATCAGTTCTTCATTACCTCTGACATAAATGCTATTATAACAGGGCTCCATTCCTCCAATAATCCTGATTCTGTCTTTGACACTAATTGAAGAATTTTTCCCAATTCCCAGTCCTATTTATGTCTCTCTGCTGCCAATAAGCCTACTTTTGTTATCAAATAATGCCTGAGCTCCTCTGGTTTGGCATTCAAGGCTTTTTTAAATTTTGATTTAGCCTGAACCAAATCATCAAGTAAATTCGTAATTTTGTATCTCATTTACTAACTGTGCACTCTTGAGGAAGTCATTTTAGTCCCAGGACTCATATATATGTATGTGTGTAATAATACATACATATATATATATATGTAGAATTACATGATTTCTAGAAAAATTAAGCAAGATAAATTGCATAAAATCTTTTTGTAAACTGCAAACAATTTACATATGTCAGGAATTCTTTTCACTGTGTTTGGAGACATTTTCACATATGCTACACATTCAAACTCTTCTAGTGATAGTAGTAACATGATCTCATCCATGAAGCCTTCCTGGGACCACCCAGTTCTAACAACCCTGAACCTCCCATCTCCCCAAATCTACTTTTTTGTTCACAATGCCCATCATAGCCTCATTACTGCAATTGTTACTGTGCCTGTTCTATGATTCCTGCTCAAAAGGAAGAACCTAGGACATGGACACCTCAACTTTATCTTTCAAAGCATATAGCAGAGGGCTTTTCCTATACCAGGTACTCAATAAATGTTTGGAAATATCTGAATAAAGGCATGTCTGGGTTTATCTCAATGATAGCATAAAGTTTAGCTTATGGATTTGTGCTCCATGATAGCAGAAAATGTGTTGATCTTCATCAGTAAATACCCAATATCTAATAATTCAAGGCATAGAAGAGGTTGAATAATATATTCTAAGCTAAAGGATAAGTGAGAAAACCTGAAGGGAAAGAAAGGTGTCATAAACATTTGCAGTGTGTCATTATTTTGGGGTTTTAAACACGTCCACAAGTGTCTGATATCTCTCCAGTCAAAAAGTGGGGTCTAAACTGGGTGTGATGGTTCATGCCTATAATTTCAGCTAATCAGTAGGCTGAGACAGGTGGATTGCAAGTTCAAAGCCAGCCTCAGCAACTGATTGAGACACTAAGCAACCTAGTGAGATCCTGTCTCAAAATTTTTTTAATTTTTAAAATGGGCACTAGGGATGTGGCTCAGTGGTTAAGTGCTTCAGAATTCAATCCCTGGTGCAAAAAAATAAAGTGAGGCCACATTGTATTCTGGCAAATACAATGTGGCCAAAGTGATAATATGTGTGTAGTTTTCTAGGCTACAAGGATCAAAAAAAAAAACACCACAATTTCTTCCTGCCTCTTTCTCTCCCTTGAATATTTGCCATTGAAACAAAATCATTCTGCTGTGAGAGGTCAGGCCTCATGGAGAGGAACAACAGCCAACCAAGGCATGGCTGAGGTCACCTCCAGATTCACTTCCAGATATGCAAAAGAGTGGCACTGCAGATGATTCTAGGCTGTCCTTTTGGTGACTAGTATAGTTAAAAAATAAAAAACTGTCTCCACTGTTTCCTCCTAATTGCAAATTCAAGAACAAATATTTCTGTTCCTTGCATTACAAATTTTCGGACTGGTTTCTTACATGAAAGTAGACAGTAATAGATACTCCACGTGTGGTTTATTTATTTATTTATTTTCCCTTAAAACAACCTAACAAGGAAAAACTTGGTGGCAACCTTTTCTATAGCAAGAAGGAAAAAGACTCGGAGAGTAACGAAAAGGTGACAAAGTCTTAAGAGTTATTAAATACCTGAGCTCAATTTAAGTCCTAGTTAGCTTAAGGCCAAAGTCCACATATTTTCTTCTCAATTATTGCTTTCACCTCATTCTTTGTATCTTTATATCTTCTTTAAAATTTTCAATGAAAACAAAACCCATTCATTTAATGAAACTATGCATTTGATGATACAAGTCACATTTTAGAAATAAAGGGCCTCATTTCTTCTATGTCCTTAAGCAATGATCAGCAAAGGATTCTCAACATTTCAAAAGCCCTCTCCTGCAACATGTATCAGATTCCCTAGAAATCGAAACCTTTATAATTAGATGAAACACTTACATTTTAGTCACTGTTTCTAACATCTAAAACTATGTGTGTGTGCCTCTGTGAATAACTCACTTGGAAATATCTTATTTGAAACTGCTGCTAAAATCTATTTTGTTGCAATTTAAATCCTGGATGTTAACAGGTGCCCTAGCAGGCAGGTTAATGAATTCATGTTTATGAACCATGAGCCCTCTCTTTCAGGTAATCATATATGTTGATCCCTACTTTTTTTCTCCCTATATTCTGAGCTGACTATTACAAAAAGAAACATCATAAGGTCACAATTATAGCATTCATGAGTTTATTTGTGGTTTTCAAAGTCTTGTGCCACTCTTTTATATTTGAAGGGCAGTACTCCAAATGCACTACACAAACCAGTAGTTCTGGTTTGGGAGGGAAAAGCCTACCTCAGAGCAATTTGCATTATGAATGAAAATGTACAAGGCAAATAAAAGTCTCTCCTGCTTTGCAAATAGGATCTGATGCATGAATAAATTGAACAAGGGGGATGGGATTATGGCACAGTGGTAGTGTGCTCGCCTAGCACGCATGAGGCACGGGGTTCAATCCTCAGCACCACATAAAAATAAAAAATAAAGATATTCTGTCAACTACAACTAAAAAATAAATATTAAAAAAATTGAACAGGGAATTTACTAAATTTACATGGGATCTTATTTTTCTTATATGCTTTAAAAACTGTCTATTTGTGAAGCTCAATGACATTAAAAAATCATGTCTTTTCAACTATGGGCCATGTGAATGTAACAGTGATTATCCCAGTGTGGAACCTCTAAGGAACAGTTCTATTTCCCTCAAACATCAACAGAGTAATGCAAAGTGACAGATGGATGTAAGTAGTAAGATAAAGTAGAACAAAGAAGCATACAATTGACTAGCATTTTATTGTTCTTTTGTTTTTGAGGTTTTTTTGGGGGGGGGTTGTTTTTGTTTTTTTAAGAGTAATAAATACAAACATGTACTGGATACATAAAATGTGAATAGTGTACATATATTTTCCATAGTGCCTGAAACATATCCTTATGTAATCTAAAAGACAAACCTGTAAGTATTATTATTATTAGCAGTAGTGAGTATCATCATCATCATTATCATGACAATGAGTTCATTGGCCTCCTCTTCTTTCCTTCCTATAACAAAATATCCAAAATTTAGCAAAGCATCTATCTCATCACTCAGAAAGGAGCTAGATTTTCCATCCCTCCTGGTTTAATCATAGGATTAAGTTCTAGCAAATGGGATGGATAGATAGATACATAGATACAATGAAAAAGCAATTGTGGCAAAATGTTAATGTTTAGAGAATCTGGGGAAAAGGTGTATGGGAATTCTTTGTACTGTTCTTCTAACTGTCCCAAAGTCTAAAATTATATCAAAGTTTTCAGATAAATAAACTAAATCAACAGACATGTTGATTATATGCCATCACTTCTAATAGGTTAAGTTGATTTTGTTGGGATCACTAAAGGTGGGGCTCTAACATAAACAATGTAGACCACCTTATAGAAGTCTATAGGAGGAACTTATAGATGAGAAAGCAGAATAAACTCAAATTATATATGATTAAAAGTATATGTCTTAGAAAGTGGTTAAGATATTGGGCTCTAGAACTAGAGTTTCCAGGATTAAATTCCAGTTCTATCTTTCACTACCTGTATAAATCAGAAAAATGACTTCAATTCTGCATGCCTCAGTTACCTCAACTACAAAATAAACATCAAAAGGATCCACTACATGGAGTTGTGAATATACAAGTTAATACCATGCCCAGCATATAGTAAGTGTTGAATAAATATTAGCTATTATTCTTACAAAGTGAGTGAAAGTTTGGAAAGGAAAGACTGACTAAGTGTGGAGGCAAAGACACTTTCTTTTCACAGATTCATTAAACTGAAATGAGAGGAAGACACCCCATCAGAATTTATAGTGAATAGCAAGTCTCTGTTGCAAGTGTAACAGAATAGCAAATGTAACAGCAGATGTTTGACACAGAATATCTCAACTAAAAGTACTTGAGACATTTTGAGTGTAGCCTCTGAAATAATCTTGCAAAGTAAATGTGCATTATCAACTAAGATAGTTTTGGTCTGTTCTTACAGGAAAATGGTTTCTTTTGAGAAATTATGATTTATTTTTTAGCTTTACCATTTCTTTTTCTATCAAATGGTGTTGTAAGATCATATGGATGTGTGTATGTTAAGATTTTTCAAATATATGCCATTAGTAGTAAGCTAAGATCAGGTATAGTGGTCACCCCTTTTACTGATGAATGTTCAATTATTTTCTAAAGGGTACAATTTTTAGTTCAATCATCAGCAGATGTAATTCCTCAGATAGTTTCTCAGTTGTGTTAGTCACTAGCCCACCCTATGCAAGATTCTCTTCCTCTTTTTGTGTACTAGAGGTCCAAGGTGATAGATCATGATTAGAATAAGCCAATCATGATCATTTGATCAAAATTTCACAGCTTCCCTTGCAATCATCATTAGGTGTGTGACCTATCTCTGGGCAAATAAAATGTATAAAGATGTACCTGGAACATTTTAGAAAGAAAGAGAGAGGGAGGGAGGGAGGGAAAGAGGGAGGAAGATTCATTAAACTGAAATGGGAGGAAGGCACCCCATCAAAATTATAGTGAATAGCAAGTCTCTGTTGCAAGTGTAACAGAATAGCAAATGGAGGGAGAAAGGGAGGAAGGAAGATTGGTCTAACATATTTTTTATAACTTCTGCCTTGAATTCTATGCCATGTTTGAGGTTGCAGGACTACACAACCCTTATTAATGTCTAACAGTGTCAAGTTGTTACGGTTTTGGATGTGAGGCATTCCCCAAAAGCCACATGTGAGACAATGTGAGAAAGTTCAGAGGAGAAATGATTGGGTTGTAAGAGTCTTAACCTAATCAGTGAATTAATCCTCTAATAGGGATTGAGTGAATGGTAGCTGAAGGTGGGTAGAGTGTGGCTGGAAGAGGTGGGTCATTGGGGGCCTACGTTTGGGATATGTATGTAGTGAGCTGAGGGGGGTGTGTGTGTGATCTTTCTGATCATCGTGTGAGCCACTTCCCTCCTCCACACTCTTCTACCATGATGTTTAGCCTCATCTAGAGCTGCAAGAAATGGAGCTCTAGATGTTTTAGTCAGCCTTTTCACTGCTGTCCATGGACTGAGTTAGCTCTAGATGTGTTTTAGTCAGCCTTTTCACTGCAGTACATGGACTGAGACCTCTGAAACTGTGAGCCCTCAAATAAACTTTTTCTCCTCTACAATTGTTCTGGTTGGGTCTTTTAGTCACAGCAGTGAAAAGGCTGACTAAAACATAAGTATGAGGAAAACGTAAAGCAATTCTGGCCTGTTTCACCATCAAAACACTAAATCAAAATCAATGGTCATCTATTCCCAGACATCTTGTAACAAGAATGAACCCAGTTCTAAGCCACTGTAAATTGGGTTGTTGATATTTACAGCTGAATGAATTCATAATTACACAACACCCACTTTAAGAGATTAGATAATGCTGCTTTCCATTCTTTTATTTGTACATCATGAAGCAGCATCTCAGGAAAGACCTTTAATACTAAAACTTCTTAGGAGTGATAATAGTAAAATGTATAATAAGTGGGCCTCAGAGCTTTCAAAAACTTCTCTGGGCTTGTGGATAAGAATGTAATAGATGTTAGGCAAGGAACTCTGGTGCCATAGTACATAGACTCATAATAAAAAGTGGAGATTTATTTCTAATGTTAAAAGCAGCTTATGAATAGTATGAATTATAAATGCTAAGCCATAGAATTCTTGAGTCCCCTGATAACACCACAGTTCCTTAATCACTTTGTGCCTGATAATCGATTAAACTCATAATCAATTATTGCTAAGTAATAAAACAAATCAGAGTCCTAGTGCCTTTTTGGTTAATTGTTGAAAGATCAAACCACCCTTAACAGAATTAGGAGAACAAGAAGCAGTGAGCTACAGTGGTTTATATTTACTACAAAGTGGAGCATAGACTTTGAAAGTCATGAAAACTTTGCTATGCTCAGAGGCAAACACTGTTTAACTTCCAAATCCAGGGAAGGGATTTTTCTTCAAGAGGTGGTGACCTCAATCAATATCATTTGCCATTCTTACAACCAGAATATGATAGAAATTGCATAGCTCCAATTTAAGCCAATAAGAAGGTTTAATCTCTTCCTTTATTTTTTAGTAAATGTGTCTTATGGATTTCACAAATTACATCTTGGGGGAGCTAAGAGTCACCTTCTTTGACTCAGTTGATTCAGTCTTAAGAAGATACTGCAAATTCTAATTTGCTTTTACTTTAAGTAAAGTTTAATGTGTCAGAAGAGCATTGCATTTATCAAGGTTTTCCAAGGTTTTACCTTCTACTAATTTCACAGTTGGGATATCACAGATATATGGCATAGACTTGAAATTAGAAACAGCTGAAATCAAATATCATAATCCTTTGGCTTCAAAATATGTCTAGATTTTAACAACAGATCAGCAGACAGCAGTAGGCCGAAAAGACAGAAGCTAGAATTCAAACTGATGGCTTGTGTGCACGTCCAAATCCCAAACAAGCTGACCCTCTCAGTTTTTGTTTTTTGTTTTGTTTTTGGTTTTGGTACAGGGGATTGAACTCAGGGGCACTCAACCACTGAGCCACATCCCCAGCTCAATTTTGTGTTTTATGTAGAGGCAGGGTCTCACTGAGTTGCTTAGCACCTCGCCGTTGCTGGCTTTGAACTCACAATTCTCCTGTCTCAGCCTCCCTAAGTGCTGAGATTACAGGCGTGCACTACCATACCAGGCTCCCTCTCAGTTTTGACTTTGCTGTATAAATATCCAAAATGTACAACCAGTGGCTGAGCACAGGACAATAGGCTCTGACAAAGATAATGCATCCTCAAGTAGGCAGGACCATCTTGCCAGAGGAAAGGAGCCAGGTCATTTGCACTGAAATAGTAAGCCCAAATTTGCTGAAGCAATAAGGACTTAGTTTGAGGAGCAGGAGAAGACTAGAGAGAGAGCCCCAGGAACGGGGTTCTATAGAATACCCACAGAAGCTTAGCCATAGGAGCTAAGTAAATTACAGGGCTAGTGGGAAAGGATTCAGCTTACTAAGCACAATGCAGATCAAGCATGTGTTCGTAACAGTTTCCGGACAGTAAAACTAAATGTGCACTCACCTACTGACACATAATAGATCACAATGCCTGACTAAGGGCAACTGAAGGAATGCATGCAGTTGAGTCTGCAGGGAGAATAACTTTATAATCATCACTTGAGTAGGACAAGAACAGGTAGGAACTCCAGTCCTGAAGGAAGCCACTAAACATGAATTTCCTTCAGTGAATAATGATGACTTGAGCATCCTCAGGATTTGTGGGTAGTAATCTATTATCATAATAAGCAAAAGTAAGTTTTACAACCTGAAAATTGAGAACTGACTTTACTACCTTGGGCTCTGCAGAAGAGTCTCATACACGTGGCATAATGTCTTATCCTACTAATAAAGTAGGAAATACAAATACAAACATAAAAGTAGTTTAATGCTAAGGGAAAAGAAAAATAGCAGCAGACATAACTACATTGAATTTGAAAGCTGCCCCCTTAATTTCAAAGTTATACAATAAAATATCTTCATGTTTTGAGGTTATAAACCTTAAAAGTTGACTGGCCCAGAAAATCCATACTCATGTAAAACCAGAAAATAGGGCAATTCTATAGCTTAACTAATTCTGATAATCTTTTAAGATGCTACAGCTGAACAGAGTCTAGAGGGAAGGGAGGGGATGGGAAAGGGAAATACAGAAGAATAAATTGGACATAACTTTCCTATGTTCATATATGAATACATGACCAGTGTGACTTCACATCATGTACTACCACAAGAATGGGAAGTTATACTCCATATATGTGTGATAAAAACAACAAATAATTTTCTAAAAAAGATGCTATAGCTATGATTGAATTACTATGAGGATTTTCCCACATACATACCCCCAAAATTACATTATTCTGTTGCTTTTACTAAAAGGTTATGGCAATTATATCTCTATCATGGGCATTGTAATATTGTTTGCCTTAAATTTAATCTTATATTAAAAAATTTAATCTTATATTAATCTTATATTAAACTTTGCTAACCTTGAAATTTTGGTTTTACTTGGCTTGAGTGCATTTTCCTATCTTTTTCATCACCTTATTAATTCACTTTTAGGTATAGGTCTCTTACATTCTATGTAGAAGTGAGTTTCCATTGTTTAATTCTAACAAATTTAGTAGTATATACTGTTCTGGTTTCTCGTTTAACTGTGATTATTCTATTTATATTCAAATTGACATTGTCATTCTCACAGATAATTCTGGATTTACTTTTGCCATCTTATTTTTATATTTGTGACTTTTTTACATCTTTTAGAATTAGATGTATATTGTCATAGCTGTTTCATTTTTAATCTTGTTCATTAACACTTTGTTTTAGTCAGCTTTTTCACTGCTGGGACTAAAGGACCCGACCGGAACAATTATAGGAGGCTCACGGTTTCAGAGGTCTCAGTCCATAGACAACAGTTTCCATTCCTTGGGGCTCGAGGTGAGGCAGGATATCATGGTAGAAGAGTATAGTGGAGGGAAGCAGCTCACAGGATGATCAGAAAGCAAAGACAGAGGTTTCCACTTGCCAAATACAAATAAAAACCTCAAAGCCACACCCCCAATCCTCCACCTCCTCCAGCCACACCCCAGCTGCCTTCAGTAGCCACTCAATGAATCCCATCAGGTGATTATACACTGGTTGGGTTAAGGCACTCATAACCCAATCATTTCTTCTCTGAACTTTCTTGCATTGTCTCACACGTGAGTTTTGGGGAGACATCTCATATCCAAACCATAACATACTTAGTAGTTTGAAACCTGAAATATTTCTTGTCTTTTTACCATTTTCCCACTATCATCTGGCTCTTTTTGAAATTTTCATTCTAGGATATCTTCATTAAAATATTGTTTTGCTTCATTTCCTGAGAAGAACCTTTTTAGTTTGAATCCATCCCACTTAATAATTCTTGATTTTATTTCTTGTGCTTTAGGAGTCTGGTTAAGGAAGTCAAGACCTAATCTGATGTGATGAAGATTTAGACCTACTTTTTCTCCTGTTAGGTTCAGGGTCTCTGGTCTAATTCCCAGATCCTTGATCCACTTTGAGTTGAGCTTTGTGCCTGGTGAGAGATAGGGGTTTAGTTTCATTTTGCTGCATATGGAGTTCCAGTTTTCCCAGCAACATATTTTGAAAAGGCTATCTTTTCACCAATGTATGTTTTCAGCACCTTTGTCTAATATGAAATAACACTATTTATGTGGGTTTGTCTCTGTGTCTTCTATTCTGTACCATTGGTATACATGTCTATTTTGGTGCCAATACCATGTTTTTATTACTGTAGCTCTATAGTATAGTTTAAGGTTTGGTATTGTGATGCCTCCTGCTTCACTCTTCTTGCTAAGGATTGCTTTGGCTATTCTGGGTCTATTTTTCCAAATGAATTTAGTGATTACTTTTTCTAATTATATGAGGAATGCTTTGGAGATATCAATTGGAATTGCATCAAATCTGTACAAGGCTTTTAGTAGTATAGCCATTTTGATAATATTAATTCTTCCTATTCAAGAACATGGGAGATCTTTACATCTTCTAAGGTCCTCTTCAATGTTTTTCTTTAGTGTCCTGTAGTTTTCATTGTATAGGTCTTTCACCTCTTTTGTTAGATTGATTCCCAAGGGTTTTTTTGTTTTTTGAAGCTATTGTGCATGGGGTAGTTTTCCCAATTTCTCTTTCTGAGGGTTCATCACTGATGTACAGAAAGGTGATTGATTTATAGGTGTTGATTTTATATCTCACTACTTTGCTGAATTCATTTATTAATTCTAGAAGTTTCCTGGTAGAGTTTTTTTGGATCCTCTAAGTATAGAATCATGTCATCAGCAAATAGTGATAGTTTGGGTTCTTCTTTTCTTATTTGTATCCCTTTCATTTCTTTTCTGTCTAATTGCTCTGGCTACAGTTTTAAGGACTATGTTGAATAGGAGTGGTGAGACAGGGCACCCCTGTCTTGTTCCAGTTCTTGGAGACAATGTCTCCAATTTTTCTCCATTTAGAATAATGTTGGCCTGGGGCTTAGCATAGATAGCTTTCATGATGTTGAGGTATATTTCTACTATTCCTAGTTTTTCTAGTGTTCTAGACATGAAAAGGTGTTATATTTTATCAAAAGCTTTTTCTGCATCTGTTGAGATGATCATATGATTTTTATCTTGAAGTCTATTGATATGATGAATTACAGCTATTGATTTCTGTATGTTGAACCAACCTTGCATCACTGGGATGAATCCCACTTAATCATGGTATACTATCTTTTTAATATATTTTTTTGTGATTTTCCAGAATTTTATTGAGAATTTTTGGCCCCATGTTCATCACAGATCTTGGTCTGAAGTTTTATTTCCTTAATGTCTTCGTCTCGCTTCTACAGGCACATCAGATAGAGCATTAATCTCCAGGATGTATAAAGAACTCAAAAAACTTAACACCAAAAATAACACCAATAAATAACCCAATCAATAAATGGGACAAGGAACTAAACAGATACTTCTCAGAAGAAGATACACAATTGATCAACAAATATATGAAAAAATGTTCAACTTATCTAGTAATTAGAGAAATGCAAATCAAAACCACTATAAGATTTCATCTCACTCCAGTCAGGATAGCAATTATCAAAAATACAAGCAATAAAAAGTGTTGATGAGGATGTAGAGAAAAAGGCACACTCATACATTGCTGGTGGGACTGCAAATTGGTGCAGCCATTCTGGAAAGCAGTATGGAGATTCCTTAGAAAACTTGGAATGAAACCACCATTTAACCAGCTATCCCACTCCTCAGTCTATACCCAAAGGACTTAACATCAACATACTATAGTGACACTGCCATGCCAGTGTTCATAGCAGCTCAATTCACAGTAGCTTAACTGTGGAAACAACCTAGATTACCCTCATCAGATGAATGGATAAAGAAACTGTGATACATATACACAATGGAATGTTACTCAGCATTGAAGGAGAATAAAATTATGGCATTTGCAAGTAAATGGATGGAATTAGAGAATATCATGTTAAGTGAAGTAAACCAATCCCAAAAAACCATGCGCTGAATGTTCTTTCTGGTAAGTGGATGCTGATCCATAAGCAGGTGTGGGGCATGGGAATAATGGAGGAACTTTGATTGAGTAAAAGGAAGGGAGGGAAGAGAAGGGAGCACGGGGCAGGAAAGATGGTGGAATGAGATGAACATCGTTACCCTAGGTATATGTATGACTGCACATGTGGTACAACTCTATATCATGTACAACCAGATAAGTTGTACTCCATTTGTGTACAATGAATCAAATGCACTCTGTTATCATGTATAACTAATTAGAAAAAATTATTTTTTTTTAATTTAAAAAATAAAATAAAAATATATCATTTTAAACCTGGGTTTGGTGGCACACGCCTGTAATCCCAGTGACTTGGAAAGCTGAGGCAGGATGATCGCAAGTTCCAGGCCAGCTTCCGTATCTCAGTGAGACCCTGTCTCAAAATTAAAATAAAAAGGACTGGGGATGTGGTTCAGTGGTAAAGTACCTCTGGGTTCAATCCTCAGTACCCCCCACAATACATATATACATATATATATGTATTGTTTTATAATGTCATTTTTAGTTTAAGAATATAACTATTATCTTCATCTTGGCAACACCATAACAATTGCCAAATTTAACTGGGTATTAACAAATCTTTTAAAGGCACATGATAAGCAATGACACTTATTCCCTTATTACTTGAATTTCTTAGAGACTTTTGTTCTACTTTTCTAAACTCTGCACAAAAGAATGATTATAATGCACATTTTATTGACTAAAATAATAAGTGAAATACATAATCAATTACGACTCAAACTGTGCCCCACCTAACTTTATTCCTTGCCTTTCTTTAGAGTTTTATCATGTATACATGTTTGTGTGTACATACACATACATGTGATTTCTCAATATGTTATTTTTGGCTGTTTGGAATCCACACAATGTAATCATTCCACACATATAATTCAAAAGTTTTTTCTAAAAATTATGTTTGAGACTCATCCACACTTGTACGTTCAATTGTAGTTAATTAATTTCCTCTGCAGTAAAGAACGTTACTGTACAAAAATAGCACAAATCGTTTATCCATTTTACTGGGGCTGGATATTCTTGTACATATGCAAATCTCTTGGTGCTATGTGCAAGAGTTTCTCTGGGTTATATAGTGTGTATACTTAGGAGTTATTCTTTTAATCGGGATATAATCATGGTCATCTTTGTAAAATAAATGCAATATTTTTTCAAAGGTATTGTTCCAACATTTTGCCCTCTGTACTGGGGATTGAACCTAGGGGCACTTTACCACTTAGCTATAACCCCAGTCCTTTTTATCTTTTATTTTGAGACAGGTTCTCGCTAAGTTGCTAAGACTGACTTCAAACTAATAATCCTCCTGCACCAGCCTCCGGGGTTGCTGAGATTATATATGGGCACCCCTGAGCCCAGATCCAAGTTTTAACCACTGGTATGTAGGTTCTCTCATTGCTCCACATTCTTATTACCACTTGATGTTGTCGTACTATTCTGATAGTAGACTTTTCTGATAGTAAAGATTCCTGTTTGAAATCTAGGATCTTGTCATCTAAACATGGTCTGTCTATCAGGAGAGAAGCCTCCTCAGATGCAGTCCAGGCTCAAAAGAATGTGAGTAGTGTGCAGGCTGACATTGAATACCCTTGAAAATAGCACTATTAAAATTCTCCAATTCTTTAAAGTTGCTCCATGGAAATATAACAGCATTTACTGAATATCTTGCATCAAAAAATCTTAAGAAATTCTTTTGAATACTTTTTCTATCAATTCCCTTCAATTTTCTGTGTAAACAATTGAGAAATCTGTAGCAAGGATTTCAATGTTGTCTTGGCCTAGATTTTTTTTTTTCCTTGAAGTGTTGGGGTTCAAAACTAGGGCCTTGCACATGCTAGGAAGGTGCTCTACCACAAGCCACATCCCCAGGCCTTGGCTTGGATTTGATTATTCACAAAACAATCTCAACTATTATTGTACTTCTGACCTAAGTTAACTCTAGAACCTATCATCTTAGAAGTCCTTACTGATGTAACACTAGATTAAACATATTTTTAGTCAAAATCATTTTAAAAAATAAGTATCTGCACACTATTTGTAGAAACATATTGCTTTCTTAAAAGAATATCTGTACTCAAATGTGAATGCTGTAAAAAGACTAAGTGTAGCAAAACTAGTGTTACTCTTGAGGCAACTGTGTTTGGAGCTAACAGATAATCTGTTTTAACAATGCCCCATTTCAATATGGCATAATTAGCAAACATGAAAACCAAATATTTGCTTTTTGTAAACCTGATTTAAAATATGAATCAAAGACCAGAGCATCTCAGTTTCTTATACTTCTTCTCACACCAACCTGTTTGTGATGTGTAAATGTTGCTTCATCTGTAAGATTCTGGAAGGTTGCCTTCTCTAAAGTGGAACTGACACTCATGGCCTTGCCTCTGGAAGACAATTGCTATGAGTATGGCATCAAAAATACATTTAAAAACCAAATTTTGAAATTATAAGTACTTAAGATATTTTAAGACAATATTTTCTGTGACATAACATCTCTCACTTAAAGACAGGGTATTTCTCAGAAATACTTGTTTGCTCTCCTGTTGACATGATTCCTTAGAGTCCACAATTCCAACATGTGAATTTGTCACAGTAGTTTTGTGGTCATGGGTAGCAGCAAGAACAGTTGCATCTCCACGATTCTGGTCAGTAAGAGGCATATACATATGGGTTAAGATAAAAGTGACTTCATTCTAGCTGTAATGTACCTGGTTTATGTTAAGCTAAAATGAAAGAGTTAGGCCTTGTGCTCATGACTGGCATACAGCAGACACCCAAATACATAGCATTAAACTTAATTGTATCATTTTGGGCTGACTTTATGCTACAAAAAGTGACAATGTCTAAGAAGGTTAAGTGAGAAGTTCCATGGGTTTTGACTGTGTCAATCAGTGAAGACTGGAATAGTCTCAGACATGCTTTCTTTCAAACCAGTTTTATAAAACTAGCAGGGATGTATTTTCAGAATTGAAAAGTCCTTTACAAGAGATTTTAAATGCTGTGAGTTTGTTTGAAATTATCTTTAAAGATAATATAAACATGTTCTGACTTAGCTCGAGGATTGGGAACACTGTTTTCAAACCAGTTGTTGCCCAATTTGAGAGTCAGCTCTTACATGTCACATGATCAAGTGAAGCCAACCCATACCTCATTAGTTGTTGTGAGCCAACAGGATAAGAAGAAAAACAGGTGAAATAAATGATTTATTAACACCAGTTGAGACCAAACAGCATTATAGTACACTAATGACCACAAAGCATATTGCCACCATCATGTCACATTCTATAAAAGGGGCACATGGGTCAAGATCAGGTTCTACTGTGAGTGGCCCATTTAGTTTTAGCAATCAACATTTTTCTTCACAATTCATGTTGATTTACTTTGTATGGATTTGGTGGTTTTGCTTTGATATAGTTTTTCATTTCTCTACATTTTATAGTAGTAGAAAAAGTTATATACAGAAGGGTGTAGATAGTTTAATAAATTTAAGTCAACATTTGCGGGTCATAACAATTGTTCCTTTTAAATGGAATATATCCAATAATCAGGCTTGACAAACTTTGTACTATTAAAAATATCCATTCAAAACAATCTACTGTAAGTATGTTGGAATATTTACATTCATTGCCCCAATTTTAGGTCTCATATAAATAAAATCATCAATATACACAAGGAACAAATGTTGATTCTTTCTCTGTCCTACGGATTTCTCATATTACTGAAGCTAAAACAGAGTTCCAAAATATTCCTTCCTTATGAGGTCAGTGAATTCTAATCAGCCAGTTGTCTTTCTGAATGCTTAACTTATACAAGTAGTTAATTATTGTTGGGAAACTAAAAACAGCTTCAAGTCTAGTCTGTCATTTAGAGTTTAAACAAAAATCTACCTTGTGAAAGCTGCATTTGAAAGATAAAAATGAAGAGAATTTCTCTTTCAACTAAACAGAAAAGTCTTTTCAAACATAAAAATGATTACTGCTATTGGTATTTTCAGCACCACAACAGAGCAGGCAATCAGATACTGCTAATCATCAAGACAACCTCTGGCAGTTAGGCCTCCAGGAGAAGGATCACTTTTTTAGGGTAAATAATACTCCCTGTGACCACAGATTCAGACATCCAAGGCCCCATGCATTAAGTTGATGGCATCATTTACATGAAGTCCCCACAGCACTCAGCTCTCTGACTTATACATGAAAGAAAAACCCTTCCAAGGCCCAGTTAAAATTCTGATTAATAGGTTGGTCAGGTACGAAGCCAAGATTTGCAGCGGGCTGCAGTTGGTGCTTTGTCCAGGACCATGGATCATTTAGGATGAATAGAGCCCTCAGTGGTAGTGCTAACGGCATCACTCAGGCAGCAACTTGAAATTCAGTCTCAGGGTTTGTTTGGCCCTTCAGTTGGCACCATGGCCAGCAAATACTCCAGCTGGGCAGCAGAGCCCGGGCCAGCCCTCCTCACCTGATCTGCCAAGCTTGGCAGGCAATCTCCTTTCACCATCTAGATTCTGAATGCGAGTGTAACTAAGGGAGAAGATGTGGTCATGCTTCTTAATGGTGAAGAAGTTGGAAGAGGTAAGGATTTATTGTTTTGTTTTTAAACATAATCTTATTTGAGATAGGTCAGTTAGTAAGGAAAAAAGAAAGATAAGCTTTGAGTGAGGAAAATAAGGAGGAGGGCCTGCTGCCATAAGAAAATCAACTCTGCATAGACAAGGGAGTGGCTGAGTTTTTACAGTATTTATTCCTTGTGAAAAAGGGTGTGAGGTTTTAGCAAGAGAAGGAAGCCATAAAAGTGCAAGAGCTGGGCTACTGCAGCCACCCAGTCTTACAGATACAGCTGCTGCCTGACGCTGCAGCACAAAGAACCTGGTTGAAAGGCAAAATGGTTTCAGGTTTTCGCTCTGTGGTCATTAGACATGTGAGCCACTCTCAGAGGGTGTGTTGGGCCTGGGAAGCTAGGCACCTGTTGTCGGCAGAAACACAATACACTTACTGATTTGAGAGGGCTGCACTGGGTAACTAAAGAGGGCACGCAAAAATCCGAAATAATAAATGGACCCATTACCCGATGACGTTGCAAAGGGGCCTCCAAAGGAACGCCATAGATCCAGATTACTTTATGTAAGGCAGTACAAAGCAGAAAGGATTGTTTATGGGAGGTGGGAGGAAGGGCAGGGAGAGAAAAGTGAGGAGGGAAGCACTGTTTAATAAAAAATGGTGTTGTACTTGAGACCATCTGAAAGAACCCCTTCTGATTTATCTTCTCCCGAAGCTGCAGCAGCCGCGATTGAAGTGACTATAATAGCCCAGGAGAAATGTTGGTGCTCTTAGTTGGGTGATTGATGGAAGCGCTGCCAAAACAGCTAGGGAATTTGTCAATGTGTTTTTTGAAGTTTGTAAATGATGACACTGGCAAAGTGTAAACAAACGCAGCTCCAGCAGACACGTTACACAGTCCCCAAACTGACACTCATTTGCGGGACTGTTCCAATTAGGAATCATCAGCTGGAGTAACAAGCTCAGGCTTCTTGGGCCAGGGCAGATGGGGCTTATGCAACATGAAAGACTTAAAGAAAGGCATAAAAGGAAGTTTGGTGGACACATCCAAAGCACTGAACTGCCAGCTCATTACAGGGCACCTAGTAGAAGAAAAGTAAGACTTTGAAACCTGAAGACAGAGTCGTACAGCTCTGTGACCACTGGATGAGCCACATTGCTTTTTAAGGTCAATGTCACTACAATGGCTCAACTTCCCATCGATTTGATTTCAGGAAGACTAATTCATTTTTTATTAGTTTCTCTTCCTGAGATATTTCTGGGAGAGTTTCTATGTCCCTAGATCCATTCTGGTTGTCACTGGGGAACTTAGGCAACTGTTCACTCTACTGCAACATTCCTTAAAGTGTATTCCTCCCACACAGATTGATCAGGCAAGGTGTGTTCAAGGCAGTGTGCCCCATGTCAGGGTTCATAGGGAAGGAAGAGGGACTCAAGCTCTGCACGTGTCAGAAGTACATTCACTTGATAAAGACAGGCATTAATCAAATTATAAAATTAGTTATCTAATTAGAGTTTGTGATGAGTGTTATAAACAATAAAAAGATGTAAACGGTGCTATAAAGACATAAAACAGAGATCCTGACCTAGTTAAGTGGCCGAGGGACAAGTTCATCAAGGAAGGAATATTTGAGCAGTGTTCTAAAGCAAGTATAAAAGTCAGCTCAGGGCAGGAAAAGGAAAAGAAAGATCCAGAAAAAATAGAATAGCACCCAAGCAGGCATGAAAGAGCAGGATGTCCTTAGGAAAAACACTAAAATTCAGAAAAATAGTAAGATAAGGTCATGAAAGACTATTAGACTTTGATAAAGATATGGGTTTATATTTTTAGACAAAGCAATAGAGATATTTCAGGCATGTAAATGAAATCCCTACTTAAATGAGGAGAGGCCATTTTGGCTGGAATGCAGAAAATGCATTGAGAGGGCAAAGATTGCACATGGGTCAGTAATGAGGTCATTGCAATGGTGTAGGCAAAAGATGATGGTGGTCTGGACCCAGAATCGAGCAACAGGGATTGAAAATATGAACAGATTAAAAAGACAGTTAAGAGGTAAAGATCCATAGATCTTGATCCATCAAGTGGGTATAGACACACAGAGAGGGAGTTGGCCCTCCCTGCCAGCAGTTGTTATCTGTGACACAGATGAAGGTACCATTTTTTCCTACAGGTAATTTTCTCAGGAAGTTGGAAAGAAGGGTCAAGTAACAGGTTGGTGGCATCATGTTGCCCTTTAATAAGAAGCAGCACAAAACAGGAAAATGTAGATCTTTTGAAAAAAGGCCCAGACAAAAACAAAAATGCTGAAACAGCCATCACCAACCATTTTTATTTTACTTTCTTGAAAAACTCCTGGGGCAAAAGGAGGAAAAAAAAAAAGAATCTGAGTGCAACAGAATCCAGAATCCCCTAGAGAATACAGGCAGGCCATGTGAACTGTAATCATGATTTTAAAAAGGAACCAGGGGTCATAAGTTATATCCACAGAGGATGCACAAGGCACCCCAACAACACAAAGTTTAACTGAGAAATGCCAGTTTCTATGAAGGAAAACAGTTTAAATACATATAATTGTCCTGGAATAGGCTTTGGAGCCAGAGCTGTGACTGCAAGAGAAACTGAAGAACTCCTGGTGAGGTCAGTTCTCAGAACAATATTTCCACTTCCTTATTCAGCCAGTGGGAAGATCAGTCTTAATTTTGTTCCTGTTATATTTTTTAAAATCTGAGTCTGCAAAGAGAAATAACCTGAAATAAGTTTTATGTTTCCTGACAAGTGAAGTCAAAATGTTTTCCTGTTTTCTTACAAGAATTTTCACAAGGCAAGTTTTTATTTCTAGGAAAAACATATCTCTGTGCACAGATCTGAGATGAAATTTCTTGAAACTCCTTCCATGCCAACACCTAGCTGAAATTCTCCCCCTTTAGACCATTGATTCCCAAGGGCACATTCATGACCATCAGCTTGTTGCTACTTTCCCAGCATGGTCCTGGATTGAGAGCACACCAGTGTCCAAGGGATTCAACAAGAGAGATGAGCTTGTGGAGACGTTTTTATTCCAACTCTGATGCTGCTGGGATTGAGCTGCTTCGCAAAAGGACATCCAGACAGACTTCCAGTGAGGCAGTGACTAGCACTCAAAGTAACTTTATCTGTCAAAAACTCTTCCCATAGAAATGCAAAAGAAAAATGTGTACCATTGAAACAAACTGAAAGCATGTCAGAGTGATTGGCAAGCTGAGTCCTCGAAAGAAGTAATTATTACTTGATAATGGCAGCTTATGCCAGAAATGTAAATTTGGGGGCTACCATTCATGTTATTGCAGGCTGCCTGACATCACAGGAAGTCTTTTGTGGCTTCCGAAGCAGAACTGTAAAGTGGTTTTGGCCTCATCATTTCAACAGTAGCAGCACCAGCAATAGTGGCACATAGTGTGTTTTCCACATGTCTGTCCTTCCGTATTCTAATATTCTAAACACCAGACAAAGCCAGTTAAAAAGAGAAAGACTCATGGACATGTAGTCATGGCATTTGCTATTTTTAACTAAGTCATATTGTCAGGCATATTAATAACCAATGTTTGCACAATCAATCAATTTCAGCCAAAGAACATCCCTTGTTTTTTGCATTTCACTATCTTCTAAAACAATAAAAAAAAAAGAAGATATAATCTTTGCTTTCTAAAAGTGCAGAAGCCTTAACTAAACATTTTTTTTTCACTCTTTGGGTGAGTTCTTTTATAGTCTTCTTTTGTGTTTACTGGATTTTTCTTTTTTTTCCTCTAAGAATGTAAAAGAAAGACACTTGACTGCAAATTATTAAAGGCCTCTGAAAACATACACTACCTCATACATAAGGGATATCCAGGGAAAACAATTTGCATGTTAATCAGTAAGTAGCTCAATCTGCTCATGCATTTGTTAGTCAGCATTATCAGGACACCTCCTCTTAACTCTTCTAGTCCTACAGGTACAATAGTGCACTTGTCCATTCATTTAGCTATTTCAATAAAAAATACATCACTTACTTTCTATGTTCTAGGCATGGTACAAAGTACAGACTTATTTCAAATAAAATTTCCTAATGTTTTTAGAGGATAAAATTTTTTATAGGCCACTTTATTAGAAATAAAGAAGTCTGTACCAGGGAAGAACTTCCCCTCTAGAATGATTATATAGATATTATATTATCTTTGTGGTAGACACTGATAATGACCTCTCTGATGTTCCATTCTTCCCTTCCTTTCCATTCACTGAGCTGATTTTAAATAGAGTGGAAATGTGCCTAGTTAAAATAGCCAACTTTTCGGCTTTCCTTGCTAATAATAATGGTCGCTCAACTTGTTTCTGGCCAATGAGTTGTTGGAAATATTGGGAGGGGGCAATATTTTCCTGAATAAAATGGGGAAACATATGGTAAAAATGTAGTCGCTTTATTGTCAATATAGGGTTAGTGCCCCATCTTGGACCCCATACCTTGAGGCTTCTTGCAGCAAGACATGGCCATGGTGACTGAAGTGTAGTGACAGAAACACCACCTTGCCTCCAGAGCTGGCCCACCTACCTTGTGGACACATACATGTTCCTCTTCCTCCTACTAGCTGAGTTAATATCCAAAGCAAATTTAGAAGTTACATATTGAAGACAAATTATAGCGAACCCCTATCTGTGTAGATACCTCATTGAGCTACCTTGGACTAATTTGTTACAATAACTAACATTCTAAATTCTAACATTATCCTATTTAAAGCAGGATACTTCCAGAACAAAACCAAGTGTTTATCATTAGGTTATCAGGTTGTAGACAGTTAGAAGGTTGGAGAATCTTGGTTTTGTTTTGTTTTGTTTTGTTTTCTGTCAAAATAACTGATAAAAAGGGTTGCCTTAAACAATCTGGAAGGCGGACCAGGTGTCTAGTGAGATTGCCTCTAGAAAAATAGTTCAAAAGAGAGATATTAGTGCATATCAGTTCCTCTATGCTCCTTATAGCAAGTAATTGAAGATTATAGCTCATGCAAGAATGAACAAGTTTTAAGTAAAATTCCAAGATTAAGGTGAGTTCAGAAATGTGAGATCTCACAGGGTTGGAAAAGCCAACAGCTTCTGAACCCCAGAAAGTATTATATAGAGTGACAAAGGGCTTGCGTGGAAAAGGCCCATTAATTCTGAGCAATTAAACAAAAGATTCAAATTGTTGACCTCAGAACAGCATCATTTTGGTTGAGAGAAAAAAGCATTAAAATGAGGAAACAATAAAATAAGTCAGGTTTGAGAATCATACCTGAGAAAGACCTTTGAGAGACAATCACTGGTGCATGAAACTAGCTTAGAAGCACATAGCATGAAGCCCAGGGAGCCTTCTAAGGAGTGGTATTACAAAACAGAAGAAAAAAAGAACCTGTGAATGTGCTTAAAAAGCAGAAGAAAGAAAACATAGCCTGTAGCTCAAAAAGAAGTCTCAGTACCTCAAACTTCCACTAGCAGGGAGCAGGTTGTGAAAGCTGCCTCATCCCTAAGGAGGGCAAACTTGCCATAGATTGGCCCATTTCATATGAACAGGGAAAATAAGAACCTGTCTTTAAGGAAGAATAGGTTGAAGGCAGATCAAGAGCAGCAGAAAACAATGAAAAGAGAATCTGTCCTGAGAGTGAATTGAAACTTCTTGCTCCTTGCAATGCTTGTCCAGCAAGACTCCATTCCTAAAATGGACCAGTAGACACCTGGCCTCCTATCCTCTTTTCTAAAGAAAATGTGTCTTGAAATTATCCTGCTCTTCATGGAGGATTGTGTATCTGCAGGGCAGTGGGCATATTTTTGAGGGGATTTTTGTTTTGTTTTGTTTTGTGTTCCTGTTGTTTTAATTAAAGGTGGCTGGAATCCATGGATCCCTATGTGCACCTGAGAAAGGCAACTGCTTTTCACTCAGTTATCGAAGACAGGAACTGAATGGTGTTTATTAATTTTCTCCTTTGGGGAAAGACCAAGCATGACATTTGAATAGAAAAAAATTCAACTAGCTGTTTATCAGAATGTGTTTCCTTTTCTTCCTATTTTTCAGCCCACCTTAGGCAATAAAGAAATAAATCAGGCTTGAGATTTATGTTTGAGAAAAAACTTTGGGGGTGGTTACTGGCACTTAGAAATAAACTGGAAGCAAACAGCTATTTGTTTCTTCTTCTCTTATATGTCTCAGATTCTGTGTTAGCAGTGTTTTAGCTTATGTGAATTCCACCCAATAAGAAGTGAGCTAAAGTGACTAATGTCATCACCACTTACAAACTTGATCCAGAAAAACTTCCCACACATCTTCCTCCATGCTCTTAGTTAATTACTGAAAACCACATATGGAAGGTGGCAGTGTCTGTCTGGTTTAAAGTTTGGCATTTTCAGTAGAGCCCCAGATCCCAAGCCTCATGGACCAGTAACACCTACATGGGGCCGATGCCTGAAGAAATAAACTTCTATTGCTTTGGCTACTGTAAACTTTGGGATTGACTCCAACATTAATGTTTCCCTAGTGCTGATATGGGATCAAGCATTACCCTAACCACGTGTGGGTGCACAATTCCCAACTGACATTCCTTTAATAAATAAAAGCTTTCACTTAACTGTGTTTAGATGCATAGATGGCAATATTTGGACAGCATGTGTGCAGACTCAAGACACAGAAACCATGAAGTTTTTTCTTTTTCTCACCTCTGCTTTCTCTATTTGCGAGTCATGTGCTATTTCTTCTATACTTGTTTTAACTTTCCTCAGCTTATGGGAATTTTATTTGCAGCTTTCCTATTATATTACAGATGTTGGGAAATGATCTCAAATGCCAGTACAAGGAGTCTGTAGATGTCACTGTAACAACTTCCTCAACTCTGAAGTGAAGATCTAAGCAAGAGCAGAAAGAAAGAAAACAACCTATACAGAAGGCAGCTGCAGGAACCTGGAGAGGAAAGGAGACAGCCCAGCAGTGGGGAGAGCAATTAGACGAGACTAAAGAGATCAAGCATATCCAAAGCCTGAAAAGAAGTTTGGAATCAAGTGGCTCCACTTGTGATTGAATGTGAGGGAAACTAAGAAAGGCATGCTGAAGGAGTGTCTGAAATTATTATCCCTGCCTGAGGGGTTAGAAAAAAAATTATGCAGCTATATGTGAACTTGCTATTAAAAGTAGATAGCCCAGAGAACTGGGATATGTTTGGTTCCAGAATTTTTCAAATTTAACCCAGCAGACACATGGAGAGCTGGTGAGGATGCAGAACCCAGTGCACCAGGCAGCTGCTGGATTCTACACATTAGCTACACATGACCTCGTTCAGTTGTCCCCACAATCCCGAGTGACAACAGGAGTGGTTAAAAAATAAATGTCTACATTGGATGATATTTGAAACAATAGAGATTGAATTTTTCTTTCTACTGTTTTTCTCATGTAGTTCAAAAATGTGACATTTATAGAAAAGTAGAGATTGTTCCTAACCAAACTGCATAATAGTTTCTCTTCTAAAAATAAACATGATCACTAAATTTATTTTACTTTACCTTATATTTGAGCAAAACATTTTAAAGAAGTTTTTTAAAGATTCTGAAATCTTATCATAGAACAAACCCAACACTAAACAAGACCATGGATATTTTTGATGGTGCATTAACTCTGCAATTTTGTATAAGTTTCACTCATTTTCATTCAACACATATTTATCAGTATTCCAGATAAAGAGAAGTCAAAGACAATTAAAATCTGATAGGCCGGCATGGAAGGAACCTGTATTCTAATGAAAGAGACAAAACAAACCCATTGATTATGAAATAATGTGAGATGACTTGGTTTCCAAAGAGTTGAAATTCTTCATTTTCTACTTGCCAAATAACTTAACAACTTGGTTGTTTTCATACCTTAATGAGCCAGGAATATGAATAATGATAATGGTTTCTAATACTTACTGGGTTATAAGTATATGCCAGGCAGACTAATAAATGTTTTATATGGATTATTTTATTCTATCTTTACAAAAACTCTCTAAGAGAGGTAAAAAAAAAAGTTGAAATTTGTCATAACTTTTCAGAGGAGGGACATGAGTCACAAAATGTATAGCAAACTGTCTGAAGTCACATAGCTAGATAGTGGCAAAGCCAGGATTTGAACTAATATTGTTGTAGTTTTTCCATATGACATCCAAATGTGCTATATAAAGCATGGTCCATTTGAACCAGATCTTGCCTAGAAGCCTATGTCATGTTATCTGGAACCCATGAAATATACCTCATCTGTGATCCTCAAAACATGTAGAACAGGGTGCCCCAGCCAGTCCATATCCATCAGCCAGTGCTAACATCTGGGAGATTATTGGATGCACATTATGCATTATTGCATTTGGTGATTTGAAGGGTTCAACCAAATTCAGTTTCTCCCAAAGTCCTAGTCACTCATAAAAATTTATTTATGGATGGAAAACAATGTATTAATCTTAAGCTTTTGGTGTTATTTCTTACCTTATCACTCTGCCCCAGAATGGACTCATATCCCTGAGATACAAAGAGATCCAAATTCTGGACAAATACATGACAAATTCAGAGGAAAATATCTACTCAGAGCCACTCACTTCAGCTGCTTCCCTTACATCATTGCTCTACTGATTCACTTGACAGTATCAGTACCTACGGAGTGTTAGGCATTATATAAGGCACTGAAGTTAAAACAGGAAACATTCTCTATTTTCATGGAGAGGTGGTCTACTAGAAGACACAGTGATAGATTCTGTGGCAATGGAATTTTACTTTAGGTTTTTTGATAAACACTTATTTTAGTATTTGTACCAACTTGCAGAATGAAAGAAAATATCTAAAGTAATGCATTTGTAAAATTATGGTAGTTATACCAATTCCAGATACATTTGGTAGACGAACCACTACAGAAAGAATAAAATGGTTTAGATAAATAATAAATTCTAGAATGTGGCAGTTTTGGAACAATTTACATGATTGCTCTGAACTATCAGATCCTATAATAGTTCACATGAAACTAGCAAATCTAGAAAATCCCTTCTAAAGCCGTATCATAAATGTTTCATATTTTTTAAATCCTAGTGAATTGAGGTGTAATTATAACATGACTTGAGGTCTTCAGATTTACAACAGAATGAACTATTCCAACCGCCTAGTCACAAGTTGCCTTCCCCACCCAAGTTAAGCTCAATAGATGTTTGATTTTAAATGTTTCCTTATATTGGGTTTGCTGATTTTATTCTAGATATTACCAATTAGAACTGGATCCAGAATCGGATGTTGAGTTGCTATAAAACAGATCCCATACTCCTGGTTTTTCTAGAATTACAGTATAAGGAAAATCAAAGGACAAAACGAGGTGACAGTAGGCTTCAAGAATTGGAAAGATGCATCTTTCAAAGGCAGTGATCAGATCCCTTATCTTCATGGGAGGCAGAATAAGAAAAGCCTCAAAAGTTGCAACAAACTTGCTTTAAGTTAGATGCCCTGAAAAATAACACCAGTTTCCAAGAGAGTCAAACCATCAAGCATTAGACTAAGAAATGTTGGTGAATTCCTTTGCCCTACAAGGCCATCTCCCTGAGAAGCTTTCATTGCCTGCCACTGTGAAGCACACCAGAGTTGGGAGTGCTGCTGGAGATCTCAGACATCCCTTCCAGTCTGCAAGGCTATGAAAAAAGTGCTGCCTGACCTGGTCACCTTATCCTCCTCTAAGCAACCTGTTGATATTGGGTATGGATTCTGACTCCAGTAGTGCAGGTAATAGGAACACTAAGACATTGTCCCTCTCCTAATGGATTTATGGAGACAAAACTCAGGAGCAATTCAATAATAGAATATGATAGGTAAGTATAAAATTAAGTGCCAAATTTGGTGATTTCACTTCTAGATAAAGAAAGAGAGAAAAGCACACAACTTTCACATCAAGTCTTTCTTATACCTTCTCTAAATTAATCCTATGACAGCTTCCCAAAACAAGTATTCTTCCCACTTTATACTTTACAATACTGTGGCTTAGAGGGGACGGATACAAGATCGAAAAGACACAAGTAGGAAACACCAAGAATCGTATCCACATTTGTCATACTTCACCAAACCATAATAATGCTATATCTTGGATCCTGTAAATAATATGCTCTCCACAATGGAAGTGGTAGCTGTACTGCATTCTCCTTAGTATTGTGCTTAATATGAGCAGCTCCCCAAAAGGTAAAAATCTTTCAGAGACATTTTTAAATGAATAAACTCAAAGCTTCATTTACATTTTCTTCTCCAAAAATCTTCTTTTCTAATTAATGAATAACTGTACATGTATTTTATTATTGGTAATTTCCCAAAGATTCCCCAGGTATTAGACAGTTGATTTGGGTGTAGGGAAACATTTTCTGTAGGCATGGAGATGAATGGATTTAGAGACACTAAATCAGGAAATCCAATGGGCTTTCACAGCTCAATGGTTTAGAATTAGCTTCAATATTCCACAAATCAAGAACCAACATTGAAAGCCCAGAGCCAAGCATGGCCTCTTGTTCCTTTTAAAATTTCTATTGTAGGTTTTAAAGATCATAACATTATTTCTGATAATGGCATTTTTTAGAAGCTAACATTATGAGAGACCATGAAGGGCCAAATTGCTAACCTCCACGTAATATTCATAACATAGAAATCTACCAAAGCTGTTTTAATTGAGAAGTTTCCAATTAATTTTTTTCTGGGTCCATTCTGCTATGTCTTGTGTGAATCAACATTTCTTGAACTTCAGTCACTCACCTACCAGAATTCATGGATCATGTATTATCAGCCGATGGATAATACTTTTATTTCTTTAAAACTTTTCTTTAAAGTGGTCCCCTTTTAAACTTATTTTAGAAGGAAATTTTCCACTGTAATTATAAGTGACAAATCAATTTAATTTGGCAGAAATTAAAGGTTGCTATAAAAAATAAATGCACAGCTATTTTTAAATAATATATAAAAGATTGTTTTGTGCCACATAAAGTTAGCTTGCATGCCATCAATTGATTGCCTACCATGGTTTAGTAAACATGGATTATACCCTATGAATCCCCTTGTTTCCTAGGACTATTCCCAGTAAACAAGAGGACACAGGTAGATAGAGAGAGTATCTTTCCTCACCTCAAGTGAATCAGTTTAGAGGAACATTTTCCCAAGAGCGAAAGCCTATGTCTTTTCAGATGCTTACCAAGGTGAAAAAGGAAACAGCACTTTAATGGCCCAAGGAGTTGTTCCCCTTTCCCTTCCTGCTGATAACTGATCTACTGCAGGTTGGTATCTGAGATTCTTTATAAGAGGCCTGCCTCAGCCAGAGAAAAGACACTGTGCTGAGAGCAGAATTGAGAATATGGGGCTCCTCACTGTGGCTGCCTATCAGGAAATAGCAGAAAAACTCAACCAGTTCCTCCCCAGAGAGTTCCAGATAAACAATAGCTTTCCCTTTACTAACTTTCAATATAGCTTGAGCTTATCTACTTCTAACTCCATCTCATCTGCGCATGGCAACTGGGTTTCCTAAACAAAATTAACGGAAGTGTCAAGGTGAAATTGAAAGTGAAACTGGCAGCAAGGGCAAATCTCAAAGGCCCTTAATAGATTGAAAAGCCAAATGGCAATTTCCAGCTAGGTCCCTAGCCTCAGGCTGGTTTAAACCAAGGCAATCACATTTCAGTCTACTTTTTCAATAATTTTATCAATACATTAGGCCTCACAAGGTTTAATGTGCAGAGACAATCTTAGGCTTACTTAGAAAATGTAGTCATAGTATGTGATATTTAGGATGCCTCTAAAATGTTTCCCCATCCTGGAAATGGTCTATGCAGGCTCTAGCAGCTCTTACCATTGCTCTGAGAGCAAAGTTATGAAGGTTGCTGTTAAACAGCAAACACCAAGTAGGGAAGGACATGGGGAAGTACTGGGGAACAGAATCTGCCAAATGATGCTATGTTCACATATAGATATACTACAATGAATCCTGCTTAAACAAGCACTAATGTAATAATAATAATAATAATAATAGAAGGGAGATCAGTAGGGTAAGGCAAGCAAATCAAAGGGAAGTAGGAGAGGAGGAAAAAGAAGGTACTGGGAAATGAGATTGTTCAAATTATGCTATGTGCAGGTATGAATATGACATAATAAATCCCATTATGTACAATTATAATGAACCAATTAATAAATTTTTTTAAAAAAGAGCAA
>PVHX01002817.1:119008-157886 GCA_004024805.1 Geosciurus inauris
CGTGGTGGCTCACGCTTGTAATCCTAGCACTTTGGGAGGCTGAGACAGGAGAATCGCGAGTTCAAAGCCAACCTCAGCAAAGGCGAGGTGCTAAGCAACTCAGTGAGACCCTGTCTCTACATAAAACACAAAATAGGGCTGGGGATGTAGCTCAGTGGTCGAGTGCCCCTGAGTTCAATCCCCAGTACCAAAAAAAAAATAAAAAATAAAAAAATAAAAAAGAGCAATCACTTATGCAAAAACAGTCTATTATGGCAGATCCTCTTTCCTGCAACAGCCACAATTAAACATTGGGAGTAGACATTACTCCCTTAGATTTAAGTCTTCATGTAAATTTAGGCAAATATAAAGCAAAGGAACAAACAAGATCAGTTAAAAACCTCTTTAATACATATATGCTCAGTGACTTTAGTACCAGATATTCTGACTTGATACTTCCAGGGAAACAGCAACAGGGGTGCCACCATTGGGCCAGAGACATAGGAGACTCCTTTTTAGAATGTAGGCAGGGGACTTTAATAGAGATAGAGGATTTCTGAGAAGAAATCCCCCTTACATTATACAGATTTGTCTCTATTTTTGAGGTGACAGTCATGGTAACAAAGCTCAATTTCCAATTCTTATCCATTTCTGAATGAATAGGATGTTAGAAAATATTAGCCTGTGGTATTACTTTCCATCAGTCTATCTTTTCCCTGCAGAGAGCATGCAAGCCCTGGAAACACTAGGCAGCAGCTGGGCATCATGGGAATGTTCCTGCTTTGGGGATGTATTCACTGCACTTAAGAAAACTAATCCACTCTCTGAGTCTGCTGTACCACCTCCTGCTTTTCCTTTATTCTTACAGATATGGGAGCTCAAGGAAGACAATCTGGGAAACTCAGGTTTCAGCAAGCTATGCATATTATAAGAGTGAATTCTCTCTCCCTCCCTCGCTCTCTTGCAAAATATTCCCTACTTAAATTGCAAACCTTGGAGCCAACACGTCTGGCTCTAGCTGCCTCATCATTCATAACTTTGTTATGCAAATAAAACAAAAATAAATTAGAATTATAATTGAACCTTAATCAAACAAAGTAGCCCCCCAAAAGCATTCTTAAGTGATAACAAATTCTAGTACATCCCCGATTTGTGTTTATTGTCAAAGAAATAGTTGAATGTTCCACTTGGTATTTCTAATTTTCATGGATTTAGTGCTATGCATTCTTTGTTAAAACTTCCCCAGACAAATCTTGGACCTTACATGACAAAAGCAGAATCAAAGGGGGAAAAAAAGTGAGGATTTAAATGAATGAAATGGAGTCTGGAGCAAATCAAAAAATACCTTTCAGAAACTTTATTTATGTTATTGCTAGAAGCCTGAGCAGTATCACCTTGGCTATTTCAAAGAATATCTGTCTCCTCCTCACATAAAGTCTTGCTATTCAGCCCTCTTAATCTTACCCAAAACTGCCACAAAATGTAAATATTTATAACTCACAAGCTGCATTTCCCTGGCCTTCTTCGATATTATGCTTCCATAGAGCTCTATGTTTCTTTAAGATAAATTCAAGGCCTCACCTCTGAGGGACACAGAAAATTTCAAGGCTCTTAATGCTACTTGCTCCAAAAGGCCAGATGATGGTTCTGAATTTCCCTCAGGCAAGAACCTTGTTAGCATAAAAATTTTGTGAGACACTTACTATTTCATTGACTACATGGGCATTTTTCCAGGAGCTCCCATTAATGAAATAGGAAATGGAACTGGGGGAGACATAAAATTATCAAATATGTGGTACAATTTGAGCTATACAGAAAAGCTCCCTTGGCCAAAATCCATTTTCCTGCTCATCCTTCCAGTTAGACAAAAATGTAACTTCTGAAGAGCGCTTGCTCTATTTCTTTACCTGTATGAGACCATGTCTGACAGAAAAAACAGGAAAATGTCAGAAGATCTAGGTTCAAATCCCAGATGTATCTGGCTCCTGACAAGTAACAATTTCTATGACCTCAAACTTAAAATAGAGAATATTTGTTCTGCTTAAATAATGACCTGAAAGTAGAAGGGGGACTAATAGGGCAGGGGAAAAAGTAGGGGAGAAGAGGAGAAGAGGGGAGGTAAGAGCAAGTTAGAAGGGTGGATTTAAACAAAGCACAATATATGCATGTGTGGAAATGTCACAGAGAAACACATCCATCTGTACAGTTAATACGAACTAATAACTATAATTTTATAAATAAAAGCAAAGAAGTTAATAAAAGCTGTCTAACATTGATAAATTAAAATAGGTATAATATCTTTAAAGTTACCAAATACTAGAAGAATTAAAAATAATACAACTAGCCAGGCACGGTGGCTCAAGCCTGTAATCCCAGCACTTAGGGGGGCTGAGACAAGAGAATCGCGAGTTCAAACCAAGCCTCAGCAACGGCGAGGCGCTAAGCAACTCAGTGAGACCCTGTCTCTACATCAAACACAAAATAGGGCTGGGGATGTCGCTCAGTGGTCGAGTGCCCCTGAGTTCAATCTCCAGTACCAAAAAAAAAAAAAAAAAATACAACTAACAACAACAAAATTTGTTCTGCTTCCCTGGCAGGGTACTTGTGGTGATCCAGTAGGATAAGAACTATAAAAGCACATTGAAAATATTTAAAGAGTTACCAAATATTATTTTCAAATAGTATGCTAATAAATGAACATAATCTGATAAGCCATCAAACATGCACACATACTCTTTTAGTTTTTGACATGAAATTATTATCCCACCACATGGACACCATGAGGAATGAAGATTTCCTTGATGAGGAATCCATGTAGTTCATTTTGTAGAATTCTCAAAGTTGAACTCTACCACTGCCTTCTGCTTTCACACTTATATATATAGTATGTAATAAATAACTAAAAGGAGTATATGATTTGCCTGAGCTTCCCTTCTTACATGCAACTTTCTTCCACACGTCTTTAAAAACGGCTTCCTTCAAGATGGCCTTAAGATTTTAGAAGCATAGAATGTTATGTTGAAAGTCTCCTTACCTATCCACAGCACTGCAACATAACATTTCTAAATCATAGAAATGACAATAAAGACTCAGAGCAGGGCCCCAGCATCTACTTCTGAAGGGAGTCTATGCCCAATATTCCTATAGAACCATTATCTATTATTGTGACTCCCTTTTTGCTTTTTTCTTAACTTCTGAGTTTCCTTAGGAAATGTATTATAGTACAAATATTTTAATCAATAATTAGTATTTTGTTTACATTATAAGGGAGGAGGAAAATAAATTGGCCATCTGTCTAATATATGCCAGATAGTATACTAGGCACTTTGCTTGAATTACATCATTTCATTCTCACACCATTCCTATCAAGTATCATAATCATTATTTTTAAAGATGGAAATTTAGTCAAAGGGAGTAATTTTTCAAGTTTACATAGCCTAGAAAATGACAAAGTCAACAAACTAGTACAAAACTGTTAATATTATTAACAGAAATATTTAAGAAAATCATGTGCTTGATATATTTCCTAATTGGCATATGATTCTTCATGCACAAAAGGCATTTTGAATGCAAGGACCTTGAGAGGGGGCATTCATTCTTCAGAGCAGAGTGGTTTAGTGAACATTCTGTGATAAGGAGATATCCTCTATCTATGCTGCCCAGGACAGTGGTCACTAGCCACATGAGGCTACTAAATACCTGAAATGTGGTTCATATGAATGAGGAAATGATTTTTAATTATTATTTAAATTTAATTAGTTGTAATTTAAATAGCCACATATAGCTAGTGACTACAATATTGGACAATGCATTTCTTTTTTTTTTTTTTTGGGTACTGGAGATGGACTCAGGGGCACTTGACCACTGAGCCACATCCCCAGCCCTATTTTGTGTTTCATGTAGAGACAGGGTCTCACTGAGTTGCTTAGTGCCTCGCCATTGCTGAGACTGGCTTTGAACTCGCAATTCTCCTGTCTCAGCCTCCCAAAGTGCTGGGATTACAGGCTTGCGCCACTGCACCTGGCTTGGACAGTGCATTTCTAAAGCACTTGAATATCTGTGAGAAAACTATTACAACATTACTAAAGTGTATGTTTGATGGCTTATCAGATGTATGCAGGCTGGATTGTGTGCTTCAAAATTTACATGTACCCAGAAGCCATTACCAGGCACATGTGTATAGTAAATTTTAACAGGAAGATACAAAAAGACATTTAAAATAGATCAAACATTTTCCATACATAAGAGTATAAATTCTATTCTAAACCATCCCCTTTGAAGTAAAATATTAAGTCCTGGAGTTCAGGTCTGCTATATGTAAGTTATTTCTACAAGTGTAAAAAAAATAAAAGGTTTTGAAAGATGACCTCATGAAATAAGTACTAAAAAGAAACAAAGTGAAACCATCAAGGTGGAAGAAGCATATAGTTCACTGAAAATATTATGTTTCCCAAATTACTGAAACCCATGCTCAAAAGGGAACTAATCTTGAATAACTGTAGAGAGATGACCTCTGTCATGACCTTCAAAGGGAGAAAGCACTCCATAAAGATGCCCTAGGAACAAGAACATGGATCTTTATTTTCATGTTGCTTTTAACCCTGTTGACTTTTTTCTCCATTTAGTGAGACATCATCAAGAGTTAGGAGATCTGTACTCTCGGTGCAGCTCAAACCAGTTCCTCGACCTAACCAACTCATCATTTCTCTGCACTTCAATTTATTTACCTATATAAAAAAAGAAAGATTAGTGAAAATATACCTGAAATTGCTTCCAGCTTGGTCACTACTGGCTTCCAATAAATGCCTCCTTTGTCCTTTAAAGACTTATGCCTAAATCAACTTCTACAAACCAAATTGCTATACTGCACAATACGTAAGTATAAATTTTGCCTGAGCTGGTATACAAAAGCTGAGTCCCATCCATTCTTAGGTAAAACATGAAAACCTCTTGAAATGTGTTTTGAGGACAGGCCTTCACCTAGCATGTACTATTAAATACCTGCGTCCTTTTTCGAATCCCTGTCTGGAATGGAGTGGGGTGGTATACAGTTCACACTACTAAAGTGAGATGATATGCTCCCTAAAGTCACTTGTTGCAGGGCCAAGGCAGTTTTATCTGATAAGAACCAAGAGCTTGAACAATGAACTGACAATGACTTACTTGCTCTCTTCCATTCTAAACTCATTAAGTTGTTCAGCATATTGTAAAAGTGCATTGAATATTCACTCTTCCCATACACATTAAGATCAATGGAAACTGAACTTCTCCCTCACCCCTGTACACACATAAATATTAAACCATTTATGACTTTTGGGGGGCTCATATGAAGCATTTCTTTTAACCATTCTTTGGACAAATTCATATATTTCTTGCAGTGGAATATGAATTTGAGGCCATAATCCCCTTATGGACTATAAAATCTCAGAATTCCGACACTGACCAGAAATGTTGCAACACTAATATTGAGTAAATATCAAAGAAACCATATCTGAATTGGGCCAAACACATGTGTCTAGAGGAGACACTCAAGGGCCTTGCATGTGAAGCACTCTTTGAAAATTTACAACAGACCTGTCCTCAAGTTGCTTTGTTTGAGAACAGAATAAGTTTGGAAATAAATACAGTGACGAAGTCAGCTTCCCTGGACCTGATCCTTGGCATTGCCAGGAAACTTAATGCTGTGTCAAATGCTGCCAAGAACTGTTGGCTAGACCCTACACAGTTCTAAATAAATGATCCACTATAGTCATGTAAATCCCTGTTGCCTCAAACCCTACAATGGCTAACAATTATTTCACAATTGACAAGATTTTCAGCACAGTGTGTTGGAAAGGACCTATCATTTTCAGAGATTTTGGTCTCTTTATAAGTACTTAGGATTTCTGCCAGACAACAGACTCAAGTCATTATTGCTGCACTGCTGGATGGAAATGTAAAGATATATTTATCCACTATTCTGCATTATATAGCCATGGCTACTCAGCGAAGGGCACTACAAATGAGTTTTTCTTTTCATACTATTAATTATAAATTGGGAAAACCAGAAAACAGATCAATTAAAGCCAAGTTAGTCCAGCTAAAGAAAGTGCTTGACAATTTCCTTAAGAAAGTTGTGGCAAATTTGAAAATGTCAATAAACCCAAAGGGAAAGGAGCTAAATAATGAAAAAGATTACTTTATTATTCAATGTACTTTTTAATGTTTAAATAATTAATAATAAAGAATATTTAATATTTCCACTTTCATTTCCACAGTTTTTTTTTCTGTTAAAACCACAAGGTACCAAATGTTTTCTTTTCATGGCTTTGTTAACAACTAAAGAGTAACCTCTGGCCAGATTTGTTCTGATTGGTTTCACAACAGGGTAACTTTGTTGTGGCTCTTCTACATTTGACTTGATTATCACTTTAGGTTACAATATTTTTCTGAATTCCATGACTACCTATCATCTGATTTAGGATACAATTCCTCTAAGCTGTGAATTCAGTTCTTTGTATGTTTTCTAAAGACCACAATTAGGTTTTCTGCTCTTTATGAATATGCAGACTATGATCAGAGACAGAATTTCTAGATAGATCAGTAAGTAGTTCAAGATGCTGCTGACTCTAACATTATAAATAATTTATAACACATGAAATGTTTAATAATGTCTTCTAACAAAAATGCAAAATGAACTCTGCATGATAATAAACTATGCTTGATTCTGAAATAAACATAGGTATTAATGTAGGCATTTGTTAAAGATATCACTTCATGGCATGTTTCCCAACCTCACAAATGGGAAATTACACACTTACACCAAAGGCGGAAAGGTATCTGCCAATAATAGAATATTTGGTTTTCAAAATAAGATATAACAACTAGAATCACCTCACATTTCTCACCTCTAAAATTATGGCTAATATATACCCACATATTTCTTCTCTTTCCAACAAGGACATTTCAGTGAGAAAAGGGTCCAAATGCATACTAATCTCTAAGAGTCAATTAATTGCCACCATGAGGAAAGTTCAGTTTGATTGAGTGGGTAAATAATTTTTGAAAATGTTCATCTCAGAAGAAGAAAATGATCAAGATGCATCCCAGCATAGAAATTTTTATCATTTGCCTTTCTCATGCATTTAAACCAGCCCTTCCCCACGTGAAGAAAATTCAATTATGTCAAGTAAAATAGTTTTGAAGAACTTAAAGTTTGCCATTCTCGGGATCCATTTCCTTAGATGAACTCACTAACGCTCCGTTACTGTCATTGGGAATCTTGTACCTGATACCAGTGGAGAGAAAGATCCTCAGTAATCACTTCAATTTGTATTAACTTCTATTACAGAATGAGATAAAGAGTGTGTGTGTGTGTGTGTGTGTGTGTGTGTATGAAAAGTAAAAGCACTTCCCAGCCCTCCCTTTTACTTAGGCGATGATACATAATGTTTCATTGTAGTCTGTCTGTATTTAGTGAAGCAAAGAATGACAGAAGCTCCCCACTGGAGGTTGGAACAACCTCAGGAAGATTGAGTGAAAATTTGTGGTGACGATGATTGATATCAATGTGTATCATTATTACTTCTCATTGTAGGAAACTTCTATTTGAAAATTCTATTCATAACAGAATTCAAAGAATAATGCCATTTAAATTTATGAGTCCTCATGAGATTATTATAATTATCAAAATATGATGAAGTCAGCTCACAAAAGTAGATCAATTTCACATATGCATTTCAATGTCAAAATGCTAAATAAAATAATAGGCAGATTTCAGTGTACATTAAAATAATGGCATTAAATTTATTAAAATGTTAATGAATGTAGCATAATAGTAAAAGTCAAATAATAAAATACTAAGAATGCAAGGATGGCTTAATAAAAGAAATCAAATGACAGAACTCACATTAGATGAAAAATCATATGATCATTGCAAAAAATTTAAATAATAAATATATTAAAGTTTATAGACATTCCTACTTTTTAAAAATTAATAAGCTCCATCAGAATGCTATGACCTTACTTTAGGTAGCAAACACATATTTAGGAAAAGAATATTTAATTAACATCTGCTTCCTCAACTTCTAGGAATAATGCTGCTTAGTTTTCTCTCCATAAAAGAAAACTTTGAACATGACTTTTATGAATGTTTTCCAATAGAAGACTACTATCGAATAGGCTCACCTACTTTTGTTCCAATTTGATACATGTACACTTCAAAGTTCTACACTCAGCCAAATATTTATATCAACCAGACTGTGCTATATAACAACACAAATTAATTAGATGCTACAACAATCAATAAAATATAAATGCCAAAACCATTATTATTTCTAAGAAAATTAAGTTAAATTCTTCAGAATGACTCATTAAGGGTGAACCACTAAAAACACTTTAGAGAATAATAAAGGATTGGGATAATGTTAAACCAGACCCACAAAAAAAGTAAATTATAGACAATGTTTTATGGGTATGGTTTATGATAAAAAGAGGATTTGCATTCCCAATCAGGAGCCTATTTCAAATAAAAAGCCTTAATTCTACAATAAAGTGTGGCAAATGAATGCCTATGTTTGAGTTAAAGTATGAAGTTTAAGGTATAAGTGTATCATGTTTTAATGATCGTGGGTTTTAAACTGCTTTTTAAATTGACCCACATGCTACTGGTTTTAAATAAAATGAAAAGATGATATATTATGTAATATGGCAAAACATTACATTATTTCCATTAAAGTTAGGAGGAAGATAACAATACATTTATACAAAATGATAAAATATAGAGATTAGAAAATAATAGGCAAATTGACATTCTTTTCAGATGCTAAAGTTAAATATATATAAACACTAGTGAATATAGTATAAAAACTACTTGAAAAATTGGAGAATTTGGTAAGATTTCCAATTATACATTATATATAACTTAATTGCTTTCCTTTTGATAAATTGTTGCCAGTTGCAATTAAAGTAGATGACAGATATTATTTTAAAAGATTATAATTTTAGGAATAAATTGAACAAAAAATGTATAGGATATACTAAAGAAAAGTTTTAAATTCTACAAAAGGAATGAGGAATTTCCACCCAAGTTGTAGTTCATATTTTCAGACTTCGTTACTCCAAATATAAAACAGCAGTAGATAAAATATAAAACTGAAAAATTTCAAAAGAAATAGCCACACACATGCACACGCACACACACACACACACACACACACACACACACACACACACACACGTAAACATCTCCATGGAGGAGAAATTAAACAGAACTCCAAAGCAATGCAACTCCAAGGGCTCTGGCCTTCTGAACTCTGATTCTAGAAATAAGAAGAGAGCCAGGAATTCATATCCTGCAGCAAACTGTGGGTCTAAACGTGTTCGATATCAGGTTGAGGATTGAACCCAGGCTTGCTTTATAAAAAATAAAATAAATAAAATAAGAAACTGGAGCAAGATTGAGAGGATCTTAAGAGAAGTTCCAGCTGTCTTCTGTCTTGGTCTAGGTCTTATAAGAAGCTGACTACCAAGCAGAGCTGCAGGAAGCCGACCAGCTTTGCAGCCAGGACCGGGCCAAGCAGTCCTCAGCCTTGGTGACTTTCTGCAATGTCTTTCAATGTCATCAGGCAATGGAGGCTTGAGCCAACAATATAATATAAGTCATGGCTCTGGACTGTCAGTCCCAGAACAAAGAGGTGAAATAAATAAAAATCCAATAAAGGGGAAAGATTAAGTACAGAGATTAAAGCATCCACTCAAAAAGTTGATAAAAATTACAAGGCACGTGAGTAAAACCTAATTCTAACTATCCACATTCCCCTCACTCATTCGTCCATCTCCAATACACAGGTAAAGCAGATTCTGAATCGGTAACACATAAACAACCCATGGCAAACGAATTTATCCTCCCACTGGAGGATAGTGTTATTATATTGTTTTGGTTTTGGTTTTGGCTTTATAGTTCCTCATAAAAACACAATTTTCCAAAGTTTCTTAAGTCAGCTCTTCTTCCTTCCAGCATCTTCAGGGAGATCATGTCATGTCATATACACTACCATTAGATTCATTCTGGGATTCCCACAACATCCTGGTTGATTATTCATTATGATCAAATTTATTTTCAGCCTTTCTAAATCACTTAATTTTAGTTTAGTTTTGTTGTTTTTGTATGTCTCATGTATATAACATATTTGGGTCTTGTTTTGGGAACCAAAATGAAAATCATTTTCTTTTAATAGATGAAGTCCATTCACATTTATATGATTGTTATGTTTAGTTCAATACAGTCTTACTATTTTATAATCATGTATATTTTATTTTGGTGTTTCTTCTTTTTCTGCAAATATGTAATCAAAAAAATAATAAATTTTTCAAATATAAAATTTAAATAAATAAATAGCAGTACTATAAAAAACAGACAATATTATTCTTTATATCAGAAAGGAGAACTCTGGCTAAGCATATCATAAAATTCAGAAAACAAAGATTCACATTGGTAAAAATAACTACATATAAATTTAGAGTTTCTTCATAGCAATTAATATAGAAAAAGTAAAGACTGAAAAATGGGGGAAATATTTCAAAGCATCTAGCAATGAGCTATTTACTTTAAAATAGAAATCTCTCTTACAAATTGATGAAAAGATCAACAAACCAACAGAAATGTTATCATAAGATATGAACAAACTCTTCACAGAGGGAAAAAAAACTGGCAAATGCATAGCTAAAGATATCCAACTCAAAATTAAATTCAAGACAAAGTCAGATTTCTACTAGATTGACACGCTCTAGGATTTGTTCTTCTACTCTCCAATTTTTGCCCTTTCTTCATATTCTAGGTGGACCCCACCACATCCAGGACTTCAATTAACACCTGTATGCTAGCCAAATATTGATCACAGATTGTGTCCCAAGTTCCAGATTCTATGCTTCTGCATAGCTTAACATTGACCAAATTCTACCAGTTCTATCTCCTTCCTCTTTGAACCAGTGTTTACCAAATAGAAAATAATGTCTTTAATTGGTCATGAAATCAACTTAACATGCTAGAAATAACAATTTTTTATATTTTATAGTTTATTAATTGGTGTATTTTAATTATGCAGAGTGGTGAATTTCATTGTGGCACATTCATACATGCATACAATATAAATTGATCAGTCTCACTCCACATTACCCACCCTTACTCTCCCCTACTCCCTTTGTTACCCTTCTCCCTTCTTACTATCATGACGTCCCCCTTTTTGTTCTCCACCCTCCACTCGCTTCCACATATGAGAGAAAATGCATGATATTTGTCTAAGTCTGGCTTATTTCACCTTACACAATGCTTTCAAGATCCATGGGAATTTTTTAAATAAATATTATGACATGAAAGAAGCCCAAATAAGATGATTATATACTACTTGATTCCAATTGTATGATTTTCTGGAAAAGGTAAAATTATGAAGACATTAAAAAGACACAGTAGTAGCCTGTAGGTTAAAGAAAGGAAGAAACAAACAAGAAGAGCATAGGGTTTTTAGGGTAGTTGTTATGGTTTAGACATGAGGTGTTACCCAAAAGTTCATGTGTGGGACAATACAAGAATTTTCAGAATTGAAATGATTAGATTATAAGAGGTGTAACATAATAAATGGATCATTCCACTGATATGAATGTACTGCACAGTAACTATAAGCAGGCAGGGTGTGGTTGGAGGAAATAGGTTACTGGAGGTTTGCCTTTGGGGGTTTTTATTTTGTCCCTGGTGAGCAGAGCATGCACTTGTGTGTGTGCATGCTCTCTCTCGCTCACTCTCCCCCCGCCCCCCACCTCTTTCCTGGCTGTCGTGTCCTGAGCTGCTTTCCTCTGCCATGCCCTTCCACTACGACGTTCTGCCTCATCTGTGGCCCAAAGCTATGTAGTTCATTGACTGTGGATTGATCCTCTGAAACTATGAGCCAAAATAAACTTTCCCTCCTCTAAATTTTACTTTTCAGGTCTTTTGTTCACAGCAACAAAAGCTGACTAAAATAGTAGTGAACCCCTTTCTGCATGCTGCTATGAAGGGAGATACATGCAATTATACATTTTTTAAAGCTACAGAATATACAACATGAGAAATGAACCATAAGGTATGCTATGGAGCTTGATTGATTTAAAAAATAGAATAATGCATTATGGGATGAATTATATCTTCACAAAATTCATATAATTAAGTTCTAACCTCCAAGATCTCAGAATGTTTATTTGGAGATAGGGCTTTTAAAGAGATAATTAAGATAAAATGAGGTCATATAGGCAAGACCTACAACAAGAAGAGATTAGGACACAGATACACACAGGAGGAGACCACGAGAAGATTCAGAGATGAGAAAACCATTAGTCAAGAAAAAAACCTTAGAAGAGACCCTTCTACCCAAAACTATGACCCTGAACTTATATTCTCTAGAATTGTGATAAAATAAATTTCTTTTGTTTAAGCCACCTAATCTATGTTCACAGCAGCTCTAACAAACTAACCCAAATAGTGTAGTATGGAATGGTGCAATATAGGAAGAAAACAGAATGCTTCTCAGGTTGTAAATGTAAATGCTGTTAGTAAAAACATGAGCTTCGAGTGCAGGGTGTGTAGAGACATGTATGTGTATTTCTTGATATAGGTCACAACTGAAAAAGCTTGGAAAACAGTAATCTAAATAATCTACTTTTTATCCTTCCCTATTTCCAGTGCCTTAGTTCAGGCCCTCGTCATTTCTTACCAAGATTACCTCAGAATTCCCCCACATAATCTTTGTGTTTATTTCTTCATTCGACAAATGTGCATTGCAGAGCCAGTATGTACAAGACACTGTTCAGGCATCTTTAGGCTTGGACACACAGAATCTGACTCTCACTCACTCACAGTCTAATGTCTCCACCGCCACTCTGGGACCCTCCTATCCTTTCTCCACAACACTGAGGGTAAAACATATCTGAACACTCTGCTTTGCCCAAATCCTCCCAGCTCATGAGAGAGCTTTCCTGATATGATACCTGTCTACATTTCTGGGGTTCATCTTTCCTGGCTCTTATCTCTAAAGTATGTTCTAGATACATTAAACAATGTCCATTAAACCACCCCTCATGTGAGGTCATCTCTCTCACTTCTATGTCTTTCTATAAGCTTCAGCTTCTGTCCGCCCCCTTTGTCCTTTTCACTTGGATAACTCCTAATAGTGCTTCCAAACTCAGATCACTACAATTCACCATGCCCCAAACTCTGCTTCCTACTTTTACCCTATTCTTCATCTATTTCAAAAGCCTTTGCCAGCCTCCCTAGTTTAAATTAGCTGCCTGACCACACCATACTCTCTTTTATTAATTTTTGGAGATTACTGAGAATTATCATATGATTGCTTTTCTAGTTTTTTCCAAATATTAGCACCTTTTCTGGTAAATGCCTAAATGGATGAATAGAGGATGGATGGATGGATGAGTGAAAGGATGGATGGGCATTCAACCACTTGTATGAGAATATGTGCAGTCATTACAAGTATTTATCAAAATTTCGGAGAAGTGGTACATGTTTATAATCCCGGCAGCTCAGGAGGCTGAGGCCAGAAGATCAACAGTTCAAAGTCAGCCTCAGCAACTTAGCAAGGCACTAAGCAATTCAGTGAGACCACATCTCTAAACAAAATATTTTTAAAAAGGTCTGGGGATTGGCTTAGTGGTTAAACACCCCTGGGTTTGATCCCTGCTACCCCCCAAAAATTATTCACCTAAAATTTTTGAAAAATGAACATAGTCTATAATGGTATATAGTGGCCTATAGAAAAGACACTAAAATTGTAGGAAAGTATAAATTGCCATAATTAATGTAAGAAATTTCACTATATGTAATTTACTCTGCATTTTGTGAAATATTTTACTTAAAATTTCCTATTAATGATAATTAAAATTGACTTAAACATTCTAGTGATTTCTGGAAGTGAATTAGCTTTTTCTTTAGCTCTCAAATGATGTAGATGTAGGATTTTCTTGGGGGCTTTTTGCTCAATTGTTTGAATTACCTGCCATTTCTTAACTAGAACAATAAATGAATAATATGAATAAAGGAGAAGAAAATAACATCACACATCCTAATATGAAATTAATAATGAAATGTAATCCACCTATGCATGGTTTTGATTATTATTAGCCAACTGAGGTTTTGTGTTTATCTATATGTTTCCATCTGGAGATTATATCCTGAAGATCACTAAAATGGAAGGAAGTGTCCAAGTGCTAGGGTCAAATTTTGCTTAGGTGGCAGCTGCTTCTGATAAATCTATGCTTTCCAGATACCCACACTTTACACCAGTGCTCATCTTACAGTATTAAAGCAGGGGTAAGGAAAAATGAAAGAAAAGAGGAAAGCAAAGGAGAGTAAAAGAAAGGAAAAAGAATGAAAGAATAAAAATGGTAAGGACACTAGCCCCAGCCACCTCTTTCTGAAACCAGAACAAATATGTAGTTTTGTAACATTTATTCTTCTCTAAGGAAAACCAAAACTCCTAGCCATACTTTCAGAATGGAACATATGATGATAATTTTGCATATGTATGTGCATATATTTACACAGATATAATCTTTTATACATAATCTATAGTATACATTTATGTTTGTGCCTCATAAATATAGCATACTTTCTTAGAGGTTTTGTACGTGTACTAGCACAGTCCACACCATCTTTTGTTACTTCTCACAATCATTTATTTTGTGGATAATTGCTGTATAATGTATTTCACTGTCAGCCTCTCTCAGAACTTAATATCTTAAACATAAACTGACCTTTTTTTTTTTTTTTGGTACTGAGGATTGAACCCAGGGGCACTTAACCACTGAGCTACATCCCCAGCCTTTATATATATAAAATATATTGTTTATTAAAAAAATATATTTTATTACAGACAAGGTGTCATTGAATTGCTCAGTGCTTCGCTAAATTGCTGAGGATCCTAAATTGAACTCGTGATCCTCCTGCCTCAGCCTCCCTAGCCTCAGGGATATGGGCATTCACCACCACACCTGGCTTAAACCTATCTTAAGTGTAAAGTTATGAAAAGAAACCTGCATCCCAGCACTTAAGGAAGCTAAGACAGGAGAATCGCGAAATCAAAGCTAGCCTCAGCAACAGCGAGATACTAAGCAACTCAGCGAGACCCTGTCTCTACATAAAACACAAAATAGGGCTGGGGATGTGGCTCAGTGGTCAAGTGCCCTGAATTCAATCTCCAGTACCAAAAAAGAAAGAAAGAAAGAAAGAAAGAAAGAAAGAAAGAAAGAAAGAAAGAAAGAAAGAAATCTGCTGCAGCCTATTGATGTAGTGCACACAAATCAGTCTTCCAAGACAGAATAGGATAGAAAAGGATAGAAAAGGATAGAAAGTGGGTCTGGAGGAACAAACAAAAGATATTGCACAACATTGAAGTAACAAAATACTATACATTTTGTGTAAGAAATATCACTGTGAACATTGCAATAGACTGAGAATTCATCAGAGACCTGAGCACAGCATAGGGTCATCTACCCAAAAAACACCAACACCATTCAATGTGTGCACGGGCATACTCACTTTGATATTCTGTCTCCCAGCAGACCTTTGATGTAGAGTGAATGCTGAGTCAAAATTTCCTCCAATCCAACCTCTGGTTACAGGCTACGGTAAGAATAGCATCAGTCTACAATCTCCTAACATCCTCCCTCCCATGGACAGGTCTGAGAATAGCTACTGAATATAGAATCTCCTCTCAATCATTCCCAAAGAGAAGCAAAAGTGCCACAGGAACCTATCTTGGACCCTCCAGGGGAAGAAGGATTTTACATAAGCCTTTTATTGACAGCACCATTTCATTCTTTACTTTGCTCTCTCAGTTTTCTTCTGTTTTTAATCAATTTCTTCTTATCCCAGTGAGTGGGTCCTCTCTAGTAATCTTCCTATAGAAATTCCACTATTGCAGTGTCATTTGTTAAGCAATACCTCTAACCTCAAAATAGCACACCAAAGTGTGTTTCCTAAGAAAAAAATTGAGATTTGGAGAAATAATTTCAGGAGCCAGAAAATGTAGACTCTTCCCATTTGTTGAGACTCCTAGTATATTTTTAAAAATACAAATAGTTAGAAAAACTACATGGTACAGGAAACTTACATGTATATAACTGAATGAAAGAAGCCAATCTGAAAAGGTTAGTTTCTATACATTGTCACAGAGATCTACTGGATTGAAAGACGCAGCATGCATTTGTGGCCGATTGAATATGTGGCCTCAATACCTCACCCCTGCCTGTATCCCTGCCTTTCACAGTAAAGCTTCAGTTTTTCCCACCTAGATAGAGTGAACTTTCCTGCCCCTTGACTTTGGGTCTGACCTACTGACAATTTTGGTTAACAGAATGTGACTAGCAGTGACCGGATTGCCAGGGCTAAGCCAAGCCTTGAAGAGTATTTTGTATTTGCTGATGCTCTTATGCCCTTGCCCCTGCCATGAGAAGAGCACCCTGCAGTTGGTCCACCAATCCAGAGACAGATACATGGAGCAGACCCAGATCCAGCTGCATCCTGGAATTGCCCAGTTGAGTCCTGCTAAGGTCAGCAAAGTCACCCTAACTAACCTATAGATACAAATCTCATAGCTGGATGGATTTCTGTGTGATTCCAAAAAGCAAAACTACAGAAATAGTGAAAGGGAAGTGGTGCCAAGGAGTTCAAGAGAGAAAAGGATGAGCAGGTGGAACACCAAGGACTCAGGGCAGGATGGCTATTCTATATCGTACTACAGTGGAGGATGCATGTCATTGTATATTCATCAAACCCACAGAGAATTCAACACCAAGAGTGAAACCTAATGTAAGCTACAGCCTTTGAATGATAATAATGTGTCAGTGTTCACTGACTGTCACAAATGTACCACTCTGGTGTGGGATGTTGATAACAGGGAAGGCTATGCATGCAAACAGGAAGTATATGGGATCTCTCTGTACTTTCTGCTCAATTTTGCTGTGAACCTAAAACAGCTTGAAAAAAAAATCTATATTTAAAAGGAAGGAGACAGTGAGCAATTCATAGCTTCTGACACATGAAAGTGGCTAAGACAAATATACACATTAAAAATGTGTAATTGTTTAATGTTTACATATTATGCATTAATGCATTTATGCAATAAAACAATGTAGTTCTGACCATTGTGATTTTAGGAATTATAAAATTATTCATAGTATGCTAGAGAGAGTGTGCTCTAGAAATAAGATAAAGGTCATAGAATTAAAGTTCTGTGATAACTCATCCAACATTAAGTGTTTCTGCAGGTTTGCTAGGATGGCTTTGCCAACCTCAGCAGGATAGGCTGGGCATATTACTGTGAAATGCAGGAGGGAGGTATTGAGTCCACATATTCAATGTCACAAATGCATGCTGCATCTTTCAATCCAATGGGACTCTGACAGTGCGTAGAAACTAACTTAGAGATCAAAGCAACGAAGTCTAAATCAGAGTCAGGTAGCTAGCTGTCTCTGTCAGTGCCCTACCCATATCCCTAACACTGTCTCCTTTACTTAAGCGTGGGAGCTTCCTTAGGAAGGAGAACCGAGCAGAGTGGGCTATACATACTGGAAAGTTATCTCAGCTGGAAAGGGTTCCTGAGATGTATAACACTGAGATGTGTTTATGAAGTTTCAGGGAGGTCTGCCCTAGATGCAACTTAAGAGCTAAGACGTACGTACACTGCAAGGTATTGGCTGAGTCTGACTAGGGTAGACAACCCTTCTTGTTTTTCCAGTCCTGAGGGATTTCCTGGGATTTGCAGTGCTTAAACTGGGACAGTACCAGGCAAACCATTATAGTTTGTCAGCCTAATCAGACCATAGCAAATGGGAGTCAGTCAGATGGCAAATAGGCTCATTTTCTCCATTTTTGCATCCGATTATTGGTATTGCATGGAATTATGAATTCTTCCTAAAAAAAGACTGTTAGTATTATCTAATACAATCTCACAGAAAATGCAGAAAAATGAATTGGAGAGAGTTTGTGAAGTGCCAAACACTAACTTCTATCAGAATAGCTTCAGTCATAGGGAACTTCAAGTCTACCTCTTTATGTTTTTGTAATTTGAGTTGGAATCTCCCTATAACCTAAGTTAATTAGCCTTGGTTACCTAGCATGACACTGAATAAGTGTAATCCCTAGTTCATATGCATAGGCAAGATTTGATTTTTCAAATATTTGAAAACAATGGTCCTTCCACCAGTATTCTCTACCTGGTGAAACCCCTCCCATTCTCCAAGAGCATGATTTCTATATTTTGTTGTTCTTTTTATTCTGGGCATATTCCTCAGATCTATGCCCATTTATCAATGCCACACTAAAACTGAATATAATTCTTTCAACATAGAGAATTCTATAGAGAAGTCAAGGAGAGTAACATCTTGCATGTTCTGGGTATGTTACTTATGTTAATGATCTAAAGATTACATTAGAGTTCTTGGCAACTCTGTGTCATTATAAGTTCATATTGAACTTGCAGTCAATTAAAACTTCTAGGATTGTTTTTCCACATAAACTATCATTAATCGTGATTTATATACTTATGTTAATTCTTTTAAATTATAATTGTTAGATTTACATTTCATCTGATTGTTCTCAGCACTTCCTTCCAACTTGCTGGAAACTTTTATTTTTATTAACCAAAATGTTATATGTGTCTGTGTTTGTATTTAATAATCATGTGCATATATGAAAAGTGAAACTTTTTTAGCTTCATTCAAATCACTGGTAAGAACCTTGTCAAGATCAGTCATGAGCTACCTTCCAGCATGGTAACTTCAAGGTAATATTGATCCACTAATCAACACCATTTTGATACGGTTATTTAACAAGCTACAAATTTACTTAATGGTGCTATTATTCAGTCCTGATATTTCCATCTTCTGCATTAAGATATAGTAAAAAGCTAAAATTCTTTTATGGAAAATCTTTGCTAAAATCCAATTGCAGTAAATCTTGGGCAGCCCAGTGAAAAAAAAATTCTACTCACACCAGCAAAACTAAAATCAGGTTAATTTGTCATAATTGATTTGAGCAAAAGATGGTTTACTTAGTCTTTCCAAGTTGCTTAACTGATATTAATCTTCAGGATTTGGCAAGAAAAAAATCAGAATTCTCAGGATTAGCCATAAGTTATTCTCAAAATACTTCTAACATTCTTCATACTCTTTACTTATTATTATGGAATAGTGGGTAATTTTATATGTCAATTCAACTAAGCTAAGGAATTCCCAGATAGCTAGTAAAACATTATTTCTGGTTACATCTGTGAGGGTGTTTCCAAAAAAAAGATCTAATACTTGAACCAGTAGAGGGAGTAAAGAAGATAACCCTCACCAACATGGGTGGCCATCATCCAATCCGCAGAAGGCCAGAAATAGAATAAAAGGAGAGCATAATTCCTCTCAGTTTGGGCTGGGATATCCATCTTGTCCTGTCCTTGCACATCTGCATTCCTGATTCTCAGGCCTTTGGACCTGAACTGAAGTACACCACCAGCTTCTGTGACTCTGTAGTTTGTTGATGGCAGATTGTGGGAGTTAATGTCCATAATACTATAAGTGCGCACACATGCACACACACATACCCCTACCTTTCCTCCTCTTGGAGATCAGTGGTGAATATGAAAACAAACTTTTTTTCTAGAAATAATGTATTTAAAGTGCCAGCCAAATAATTAGCTTGTTGTAAAAATTCAGTTATTGTTAGTAACTTCCTCCTCATTTTAGTTGGGTTCATTTTAGTTCACTTGCTTTAGTTTAGATTGATTCCTTGGCCATAGAATTACAACCAGATTTTCTGTAGACTTTTTGAAGTATACTCTTGAGAAATCTGAGATCAGGCCTGTCTGAGTCTGTCTTTCCCTTCTTACCTATGTCACAGTCGCTTCCATACCAAAGTTCCTAGCACTGTTCTTTTATGGAACAGTTCTTTCCAATTGATTAAAATAAGACCCTACCAGCATTAAATTCCTCAGTGTTTTCTTACATATGAAATTTTTCTTGATACAGGAAATGAATTCTGTACCAATTCCTCTAATTTTAATAGGAGATTCTTATAATGTTTAGAAAAAAAATGTTTTTAATGTGCCACACCTTTGTACCTATATCTGGTCTCTTCATCAATTTTGTAATCTTTATCATGGAAGCCTCATTTGTATTCTCCATCTGACCAGGCATGCAGTAATCTATTCCACAATACTATCAGACCTATTTTTCTCTCTTTGTATCTTTCCAGAAATCTCTCCACCATTCATCATAACCCTACTCTATTAAAAAATGGATTATCTAAAATGCCCCTATACTCCATGATGTTTGAATAAGACATATACTTCCCATTGTCATATGACCTCCCAAAATTTTTACCCATTAAGTTTCAATGATATATGGGAGTTTATGTTTATCACTCTAAATTAAATTTTCATATCTCTTTGTCATTAGCCAACTGCGATCATAATTTTCAGCGCTTATTCTCTTCCTTGTCTCTGGCACATCCTCCATATCGTTTTTCTACCTACAGACATCTGTTACACTCCATAATAGCTAGAACATACAGCTCTTCATTATTCCAGAAATTTATTTCTCCTCTCTACAAGTTTCAATTTAATATTACCAAACAGACCATTACCTCTCCTAAGAACCACAGTCTTCTCCATTTTTATAGTATGCCCTTCATCTTTGCTCAATTATGGTCAAAATAAAAGATTCTTTAAGAAAAAAATTTAGAGATATCATGAAAATCAATCAAAGTCATAAAAATATAAACTGACTGAAACGTTAACACTTCAGTTTCATATGACTTCAGTTTTCTATTTGTAGACTTAAAAAACAGGATATGGAAACAGCATTTATCTTTGGTTATATAATTTATCTCTACATAAGTTAAAAGTTATTAGTAATTAGTGGGCTTTTTCATGCCAATTTTTCACACTCATATCTTAAATACGTTCTCAGAAATTACCTACTAACGAAGTATACTAAATCTGCCTACCAGGAAAACACAATCTCTGCAATGTCATTTCTCCTGGACTTTGGTAAAAACTTCATGTTTTGCTGATACCTAGGAATGCTCCTCATTGCTTCAGGGACATTCAGATCCCATTCCAGAAATTTTGATTTCCCACTCAGAGTCCTGCAAATGATTTAGCTTCAGGGGTTCACTGTTTTCTTTCAAACAGACCCAGTCACCAACACATTCATGATCATTTTAAATCTCCAATCCCACAGGAACATTTTTCTCACCATTTCCTTTTTGCACTCTCTCTCGTTGTATATAAATGCCCTCATGTCTTTAAATAAGTCATAACATACATATATTCTCCAAGTCTTTACCTTTAATATTTAGAGCTCCTATAATTGCTTCAGAAAGAAAAAATGTAGTCCAATTGTTCCATGGGATTATTTTCTGTATCAGTTATCTATAACTACCTAATTACCCCACAGCTTGATGGCATGAAATAATCATTTATTATTTCTGATGATTCTTTGGGCTAACTGGGCAGATGGTGGTCTCACCTGGCCCATTCCTGGAGTTGCAGTCTGATGGCCTATAGCATGCTCAGAAGCAGAGGCATATTCAGGGTGAGGAAATGGAAACTAACTATACAGAGAACAAGCGATCAAGTGCATCATTTGTAGAATCATAGAGCAAAAATTACAATGACTAAAAGTCAGTCCTCTTTTGGTTATCATTACATGCCAGCAATTCTAAACAGCATCAATGATAAACTACTACTCCCTGGGGAAAATGTGTTGGTCTAGTTTCTAAACAATTGCTAGTGTTCTTGAGTTTTAATAACATAAACATAAGCTTCAAATTAGCATATTTTGTTGCCTATCCCTTAATAAACATTGCATTCTACATGGAAATTAATTTACTCCCACCCCAAAATCCCACAGTGTAGGTTATAGGTGTTGGTTTTAAAAATAATTTCATAGTGATTGGGAATCGTTTAGGCTTCCTTTTGTGTGCAGTTCATGTCACCTGCCTGTGCTACTACATATTCTTGTGTTTAAGCAGATTTGAAATTAACAATGACAGAATGACAGGATAGAAGGACTTACATTCTGCTTCTTTGTCTTTGCAATCATTCTTCTAAGACCATTTGGAGTTTTTATATGTGGAAACATTGCTTAAAGTTGAATCAATGTGAGAACTTGGGGCATAATATTTTTGTTGGGTAAATACAACCTTTAATTCATATATAAAATACTTTGTTCAATGTATCTTTTGAAATTGACATTTATTCATTATTTTACCTGTCAATTGTTTTAAGACCAAATAACATACAAAAATGTATAGTATTTTGTTATTATTAGAAATAATTTTGTCATATATTTGGTAAAGTGTTACAATGATTGAACACTTTGTTCAATATTTAAATACACCTTTGACCAGAAAACCCAAGATGCACTCACTCATAACCTGGAGTGGGTACTGTCAGCTGAGATGCTTGGGATCCTCTCCCCAAAGCCGCTCATGCTACAACAAGCTAGCCTAGTTGCCTCACAAGGCAATCTCAGGGAGCATACATACCTGCAGAAGGCTAAGACGGAAGCTGCAAGGTCTTTGAAGATTCGCCAGCAACAAAACTTGCACAATTTCCCTTTCTTTACATTCTACCAGTTAAAGCAAGTCATGGAAAGAGTTCAGAAATGAAGGGTGGGAAAATAACCACCACCCCTGGATAGGAAGGGTTGCAAGTTTTAATAATGCTATATATTAAAACTTCCCTCAGGGAATCCTTTTCAGTGAAATTATAAAACTCTCAATGTAAATTGCTGGGGGAAACCGATTCTCTTCCTGTTACCTAGAAACTATTGGGTTCCCAGCATGGCATTTACTCCTGGAGATGCTGCTTTTGCCTTAGTCTGGATGCTGCCCAAACTCCTATTGGGTCATTACTGCTAATTGTTAGCAATTTGCAGATTGACCCCAGCAGTGTAGCTCCAGGCTTTCACATCATAGGCTTATGTCTTTATAGACCAAATATTTCGAACCCTGGCTTGCATCTTTGACCTCTGCTGTCATTCTTTTCAGAGCTAAATTCTAGTCTTCTTGGCTGGGGCAGTTAGGATCTTTCTGTAAGATCTCTCATGGGAGAGACTTAGTTTTACAACAATTTAATTTGCCAATGATAGTAAGAGACAGAATAAAAATCTAATTATTAAGAATTTGATTTCATTGTGAACCAAATCTAACCAAAGCCAGAAGATGCACTTTTCTTCTTCTGACCTCTAATAGCCCTTTATTTTGACCCACTGTACAGCACACTAGCTTTTACTTTTATCATGCCTACTTACACAATAGCATCTCTTTTCTGGTGAACTTCAGATGCCCAGAAGGCAGGTTCATGTTGCTCTCTGCCTTGTGTCTTCCACACAGTATCCCTGGGCAGTTATACAACAGAGTGAGTCCTAATATCTATTGATAAATAATGAATGAATGAAAACGTTCTCTGTGTATTTACTATCATGATACACCAAAAGAATTAAAAGATGGAGCCAAGCACAGTGGCCTTTGCCTGTCATCCCAGAGGCTCGGGAGGCTGAGTCAGGAGAATTACAAGTTCAAAGCCAGCCTCAGCAACTAAGCAGGACCCTGTCTCCAAAACGAAAAAGGGTTGGGGATGTGGCTCAGTGGTTAAGCGCCACTATGTCCAATCCCTGGTATTAAAAAAAAAAAAAAAGAATTTAAAAATGGGTGTGACCCTTAACCAGCTACACCAGAGAGATATGCATCATGATGGAAGATCAGCTAAACGTGGTAAACAATAATTAAATATGTTCACTTGAGTCTCATTTTTCTATTCTCAGGTCTGGTTTTCCATCTGCTTAAATTTAGGATCTTCCACCAAAGAAAAGCATTATTCCAAGTTTCTTGAGATATAAAGGGAAAAACACAAAACGCACACATTCATTTCCTGAAGGTTCCAACAGAGGCAGCCACACCGTCACCACTTTCTCCACGACCACCCCTGGGCCAAGGCAATGCTCATCTTTGTTCTCTTGGCCTTGTCGCTTTTCATTTCCTTCAGCTGTGTGTGTCTCCAAGTCTTTTGTCTGCTGCCTAGAGAATGAGTATTATCTTAAAGAATAGACCACTGCTTAAGGAAATGAAAGTGTACAATCAATCTTTTTACAAATCTGTCTAATGGTTATTTGCAAAAGAAGTGAAAATACTAAAACACTTGGGCTTTTAAGAACACAGTAAGAAAAAATATGCCCAATGATCCCATCCAGTGTTGATCTAATCAAAGTATATTAATTATATAATTCAGTACTGTTTCATTTTAAATTTGCTTTATTTATTATTAGTTTCACTTGTTGACTTGCAGGGGGCAGGGTCCCAGGACTTGTACCCAGAGTACAAGCTAACCTGGGTACCCAGGTACAAGTGCTTACCCACTGAGCCACATCTCCAGCTCCTTTTTTAATTTTTTATTTTGAGACAAGAGTCTCACTAAGTTGCTGGCACTGGCCTTGAACCTGTGATGCTCCTGCCTCAGCCTCCTGAGCCACTGGGATTATTGGCATGGTCCACCACACCCAGCTTAACATTAAAGCCAGTGATTCTTGTGTCATAGCTAATATCAGTGTCACCTGGAGGACTCATTAAACCCAGATGCTGTTCAGAATTTCTGAATCAGTCCTGAGGTGGGTCCTAAAAATATGTGTTTTTCATTAAATTTCCAGATGATATTGAGGATGCTAGTACAAAAACCACACTGTGAGAACCTGATTTAAACCGTCTTTATGTACATGTGGCTCTCTTCAACACACACATTCCTAATTCCAACCCCTCCCTAGACTAGCTCATGCAATTTTGGATAATTCACCACCTGGTAAAAACCTTAGTATCATAATAATTTATAGTTCAAAATGCATATTTCATTAACAAATGCAAAATTAAAAGTAAATAAATATAAATCAAAACCAACTCAGTTGATAGTTTCACGTGATCAAGATGTAACATTTTTCAAAACTATAGACTATTTTACTACATCAATATATCAAAGTAACTTTTAATTCAAATTAATACAAATAAAAGGCACTTCAATAAGTAAAATTAAATTATTCACTTTCTGCTTACTGAAATACCACATAACATTGTATCTCAGGTGGTTTTACCTTGAGGGTAGGGGCAGAGAAGATGCCAGGAGCTCAGAAGGGAGAATCCAGGCCACTGATGTCTGCAAATAAGGTCTTCCAGGGAAAGTCCTAGGTAGGGATCAAGAACAAAAGATGAAGGAGAATGAGAAAAGTAAGTTGCCAGGGTAAGGCCTTTGCTCACATTGAAGAGAAATATTTGGAAGAGACACCCTGTACCACAAAGAAAGAAGTGGAGTTTCCCTGATAGCCTAGAAAGGAAGCTCCCCTCCCCAATCTGTGGTCCCCAAACTCACATCTTCACCCCTCAGTCCTCTTCAGCTTCCAATTAGACACATATGTGGTTTTCCTCCAGCGATCATTAGGCCACTCTGTATTGTATTCCCATTTACTATCACAGTACAGACAGGCCTTAACTAACGTTTACCAAATGAATAAATGAATGAATGTGTGGTAGAAATAAAGAAAAGATCATAAACCTAGAAGAGGAGGGTAAATTGGTTTTTGCTGTTGGGTGGAGCAGGTAGTCTTTTGGCTAAGGCCATTCCTCCATGTGTGGAGTTGGACGTGAGCCATAGGCAGAGCTGCTGTGTATAGCTGTACAGGGTGTGAATTAGATTTCAGAGGCTCCCCATTTAGATCACAGAGTGGATGGCAACCCCGAGATTGTGGGGAGCACCACCTGCCTAATTAAAACACATAGGTCCTGTGAAGCAGTCAAGGACAGGAAGTAAGAGCTAGACACTGAGGGCCGAGTCCAGACTGCAAGGGAACTCTATACTGTGGGGATTAGGAGTTTAGGACTTCGGAGTAAGACAAACTCTGATGGCTTCTCATCTGTGCAATATATGTGTCTGATCTCTCTCAACCCCAGTTTACTCATCTGTTATAAGGGTTAATAAGACTATTCCTACTGTCTTCAAAATGGTTAGACTATACCTTTCTCAATTGGTTTGATTTTTCCTCTTCATGACCTTGAACTACTTCTGGTTTTACACAGCCTTGGAACATTGTGTGTGTGTGTGTGTGTGTGTGTGTGCGCGCTCGCACATGTGCCTGACACTGGGGATTGAACCCAGAATCTCAGATGTGCTAGGCAAGCTTTCTACCACTGAGCTACATCCCCAGCCTTTCTTATTTTAAGACAGGGACTAAGTTGCCCAGGCTGTCCTTGAACTTGTGATGCTCCTGCTTCAGCCTCCTGAGTAGTTAGGATTACAGGTGTGTGCCACTGCCCTCAGTCAACTCTGGGAACATTAACTCCAGTTTGTAATTTCTGATCCTAGAACTGGCTGCTTCCCAACTAATCCAGGCTGTCCCAAGTCACCTCCTGCTGTGACACAGTTGATAATTTAGGCCTCTTGTATCACAAAGAACATCTAAGTTCTCTGTGTGCTAGTAAATATTTAACAACCAGCGCTCTAAAGGGAAAAAAAGAAAAAAGCCCTGATTGGTAGCATTTGCCAATTTCTAGGGTATAAATACTCCCATCATGCCAATTTTAAGGTACCAACATAAAATCACCAAACAGGGCTCAAAAGAGAACTACAATCAGCTTTGCTGAGCATATTCCAGCTGGCTCCACACAGCACTACAAGGTAATCAGGGGCATCCTCTCCTCCCCCTCCCTTTGCTCCTCCTGTTTCTGCTGTCTTTTCTTATTTTCCATGATAGTCTCCCATTGCCCTCTAACCCTTCTCTATTTGTCTGTCAGTTCTTGAGACTTGTCAGTGTCACTGAGAAACTCTACCAACTTTGCTAAGCCCTGATGGTATTCTCAAGTTTTAAAATTCTTATTTCTATTAGATACACACCAGCAAGAGATAATCCAAAGATCATTGATTGCATTGAGCTGATTTGGGCCTCGCATGAAACTTGCTAGAAATCAAAACCAAAGAATCATTAAACATGTACCTAGGATGAACCAGTAATTGCCCTTTCAGTGTCTTCTAGTTTCACAAAGGGATTCCAAAATTTTCCATGAGCTGCTACAGTATGATAGAGCAGAAATGGTAGAGAGAAGAGACCTGTGATGGATTTAGCTCTGCAAACTCAAGGCTGGGCTCAAATTTTCAGTGTAAAGTTTTACAAGAAAACTCATTCCCTTTGCATTGCAGATGAAGTAGAAATGCCTCCAGTAGACAGGAATATTTCCAGGAGAGATATCGGGCCATCTCGCATTCTGAAAGATTTCCCCTTGTACCAAATCTAACCTCCCTTCAGCACTCTTCAAAAGCCTTCAGGATTGAGCCTATTATCCAGAATCTTCCCCACCTCCACCCCACTCCCAGCTCCAGCCACTCTTGTTAAAAAGAAGAGTATAATACATAAGTATACCAAGTTAAGTGATTCTTTGCCAAAGTGTGGGAGGCAGGGGCCCCAGAGAGCCACACCACAAAAAGCACATTGTGGGACAGGTTCCAATTCGAGGCCTCCTTTCAACTGCTCAAGAATTAATAGTCAGGTACATTCAGAAGAGAACAGAGTGCTCATAGCTGCAGACCAGTAATAATGCTCTTTGAGGAAGATTGTTGAGGTGCATTTATAAGTTTTCTGCCTAGTTTCAGAGACAGAGAAACATGCTTATTATGGGGCTCATCTTATTCTTAGGTATGAATTGTATAATTCAACTCTCTAGAGTCTAATGCAGAACAATTGCTTCATATTAGTGCAGCTTCATTATATGCTCTATGCTTTAAATGTTCGCCTCTCTGAGTGCTCTCAGCTCCTAATAAGAACAGTCTGAAATGGAGGCATCACTGTGAAAATAACCTTGGATTTAAACTTTTGGATGGATAGTAAATCAAAGCATGGAGCCATTTCTTTAAAAAGTCACTGAAATCTAAGGAAGGCCATATAAAATGCTCTATTTCAAAACAATTTTGCTTTCTGTGATATATATGTCCCATTTTCCTTACCCTGTTTATATTATTATTGATTTTTTTAATTTAATTGAAATTGTCCTGTAGACTTGCTGCCTGATTTTAGAAACGGTAAATAAGATGATCATTTTGCAGATGCTGCGTGTTTTAAAAACAATATGCAACAAATTACAACCTTATAGAACAATTAGAGCAATTTTTTGCATTAGAAAATGAACTACTCCATTATAAAAGCTTTCATGCGTTTCTTTTAAAATACTGCATTTTGGCAATGCAGTCCAAATGTTATTGATTTACAATAATTGAATACAAGAAAAGAAGCAAGGGGAGCAAAACATAAAAGATAGGAAAGAGGATGTATTTTTGGTCAGGGATAATAAATGCCACTAGCAGTTAATTCCAATACCAGTAATATCATTCCTGACAAAAACTCACCCATCACTTACCTAGCCCCACCAATGCTTGTTCCTGAGCCAATAGTGAAACATATCAACAAGGTCAGCTGGCTTGCACACTAAGGACTGCAAAAGGTCTTCTGAGAACAATGTGCAAATGCCTAGAGTAAGACCTGTCCCTCCTGGGTGGGACCTTTATCTTCTCTGCAGATCCAAGTCCACTAACTCCAGACACTAGTCAAGACCCAACACTGAAAGCACTGACTGGGTCCAACTGTGGCCTCCCGTGTCCCTGGTTTCTGGATTCCTGTTGCCGTGCCCTGCCTGGCACACTGGACCTCTTCAAGAGTGAGAGAATAAACACAAGTGGACACAGACAGAAGTAGCAATTCTGCCCATAGATGGATGTCTACCACTGCCTGGCTGTAGGTTGCTGGGTTTTGTTTTGTTTTTTTAACCTCACTTACTCAGCATCTCCAGAGGCATCAAAGGTAGAAAGCACCATCAGACATCTTTGTGTGCTGATTTTCTGGTTTTCATCATTCAATAAACTTTTAGAAACCCCTAAAGCTCACATTCAAACAAGTAGTAGGTGATAGTTTTTGAGTGGGCAGATGCTAACTACCTAGTGGACAAATGTCTAACTTCAACAGGGCAGGTCTCATAACACTGAACATCAAGATATTAGCTATAACAAAATAATTGGCATTAAGCCATAACAAATTCTCCTTTTGTCTGTAGAACTCAATGAGTAATATGGACTTCAGAAAACAAAAGGAACAGAAATTACCTTTATTTTATAGACAAAAGACCCAGCAACAGAGTGAAGACTGTAGCATCTTTGATCCCAGTTCTCCTTTGACATCTACTACCTCTCAGATTTTGCCCTAATTCTTGGGTAAATCAGCCTGCCTTAGCAACGCAAAGAGTAAGATTAAATATTACTCAGAATCAGTTTCCCATGTTAATTCTGGAAGAGAAAGGCATGTATACAAGACTAACATCCAAACTTCAGAAGTTCTCATATGCATAGGAGGTATGGGTCTAAGAGGATTACTCTAGAGCCTTGGTCCAAGAGGCAAAGGAACTAGTCCTACAATTGGCCCTGTGACTTCTGTAAGCTAGTTACACTGCTCAAGAATCTGTTTCTTCATTTGTGTGTGGGGACAATAACAAATGCTCCTATCTCAAGGAGTTGCCATGAGACAAATGAATGAGAAAGTGAGTGAGAAATGATGTGCCTGAAATGGAGCCATAGGGAAGAAACTCCCACTGCATAAGCCATGCTTAATTTCAACCCTTAGAATTTATTATTTGACCCCACTAGAAGATTCCTATTTCAGTTAAATTTTGTTCCTTGGTTAAATTACTTACCAAAATATCACTTTCACCCCCTGAAGAGGTTGCCCAAAGCATTAGGAGAAAAACCAGACCTATCAACTAAGTCGTAATGTCTCCAAAGAAATGACGACATGCTAGGACATGAGGTAAGGCTAACACCATCCTAAAAATGGATCAGAGATGAGATAATAAATGTAAAAGAGCTCTGAAAGTATAAAGCACAAAACTACTGTGTGTTGTAACTGTTAATGAGGAAGGGTTGGGTTTGGGCAACGGTATCTCCTGACTGGACCCAAGGTCGCACAGTTAGGCCTCAGACATTGCATAGACAGCTGCTGCTCTGACTGAAGAGCGGATGCCCTGTCATCCTTGTCCCCGTATAGTCCCCGAACGTTACTCACACTGCTGCATCATTCTTTAAAGCTTCTGTTGATTTCTGAATGGGGTTTAAATGAGGTCTTCCTTTATATCTACTTAGAAACACTGGAAAACAATATGACGTGCCAATTTGTCTTTGAAGTGTCTTTAAACGCTTTGGTTTCATTGGACTAAACATACAAGGACTAACTTTTAAATAAGGTATCAACTCCCTGTTTAGAAAAACGGAAGTAGAAGATAGTTTGGTTCTTATGGTTGTTGGACATGATGCTAAAGCAGACACACTTTGGTGCTGATATGGCTTCTGGACTTTTCTGATGAGATGATTTTTAAACAAACCACAACAATGCCCCTCTAAACAAAAGGGATGGCCTAAGTTCATTTCCTTTTTCCTGTCAGTCTTACCCCAGAAATAACAGAATCTTGAAGTCTCTCCTCTCATCTTCTCCTGTTTCCGCCTTCCACCTGCTGATTCAATACCCCAGAACCATAGTACTTAGCTATGAGCTCTGGAGTAAAGACATAAGACTGTGAAAACTCAAACTGTTCTAGGTGAATAAAGCACAGAGAATATCTCAATTATTCATCCCAACATTTGTCACCATTTTTAACAAAAACGCTAGAATATTTGCATGTTTGTTTATTTATGAAATGATAAGCGCCAGTTCTTATGGATGTCTGTAATCATTGTGTTACTGAGTACTGGTTGTCAGGCCTAAATAATAATGACCTATATAAAAAGCATTATGGAATTTGAAGGGACTTTAAAGATCACATCCTGCTAATTTAATAGTTTACAGATAAAAAGGTGAGACCTAAAGGAAGGTACCCCTACCAGTGGCCACAGAGCTAGTTTATTATCTGATCTTTCTGAGACACACTTTTTTCATTATACCATGTTTTGAAGTTCTCTTTGATCCCCCCCAAAAACAAGCTTTATTCTCAATTCTGGAATTATGACATCTTTGCTCTTTAGGTATTCCAAAGAAAACTAGTGAAAATCATCAGCGGAATTTTAAAAATAAGTTCTCCTATTTATCTTTGATATAGGTCTTTAGATTATGTTGCTAGAAAAATTTTAAGGTGTTTTTGGAGATGAGACAGCACAAGGTCACATTAAAATATGTATGTATTTAGTTACAAAAATTATTCATAATTAATATTAAGCAAATAGCAGAACACACTAAGTACTAGGGTTGGAGATGGGATCATTACTCCCCCACTGTTAAGTCACAGCATGGCAAATAGATGATTCGGAAACGAAAACTCTCATAAATATCTATATGCCATCCTGAGTACCCCTCCATTTCAGTAACACTAATTGCCCTTTTTTTCCTTGCTGCTCCTAGCCATATTTCTTGGAAAACAACAGCTGTGTTTATTCAAATAGCAGCATACTGATGACTTGATGATAGGGTAATCTGCTGGAATTCCAAGTGTGACGGTCCCAGAGACAACTTCTCAGCACACCAGTAAAGTATCCTTTGCATAGTACAAAGCTTTGGAAAGGAATCCCCACTTTGTTAGCACGTGGGATTGGGTGTTCTTTATTTCCATTGGTTGCAACATTGAATTTCTTCCAGCGAGTATCATATTTTCTGGTTTTTGCAGAATAATCTTCCCATGCATCATTGTCAAAAAGTAAAATTTGCAACATGAATATTTTCACTCCAATAGGTTCTCAGCAAAAGGATTAAACAGTGTCTTGAATTACAATGAAAACAGCCACAAGATTCAGGTCAAAATAAAAGCAGTAAATTCCACTTGTTGTTATTTTCCCTGAATCAGTGCTCACTGGAGGGGATAATAATAGATTAGAAAGCCATTTATTGGAAAATCAAAACAAAAAAAAAATGAACAAACATAAAACCAAATATCCATGAGAATGTAATTAGTTGAAGAAGAGAATTCCTTTCCAACAGCACCAAGGGTTAAAATTCTACAAGAAGTTAGTCATCTTCCTTGATAGTGTCCACTTGAGACACATTTCCAGTAAATGAAAGCCTTCTAAAAAGCATTTAGTAATAAAGTAAGTTCAAAACAATCTACCCAACATTTTAGAAATAATTAAGTAGTTGGTCTCTTTTAATAAGAATAATCTTCATATCTCAAAGTTTTAAATTGTATTCCTGAGATGGTATTTATCAAAAACTGAGTTCATTGCCACAGGAGGAATTATAGCAACTTAAAAAGACTGTTATATTTATGTTTATACTAAAAAATAATAGCAAATATATACATAACATAAAATGTTTTAAGTGCTCCTTTATGTACTCAAATACATTTAGTCTTTTAATGAAGGGATTCTTCTTTCTTCTTTGGTTAAATAATGGAGATCTGAAATAGCAAAACTACCTCTTGCCCAAGAGCACATGCTAATAAGGGAAAGTCAAGGTCCCAACCCAGGCCTCTGAGTGTGTGGTCCAGGCTCTTCACCAGAACAGTACATTCCTCCCAAAACATGGCATGCAGGAAAAAAGTTCACACTGAGGGTTAAAAGCAAAACGTTATAGATAATAATCCCTTCAGATTAAAGAGGATTTATGTAATATATATATTATTTAATATATATGTATATATGTATGCATATAGAGAGAGAGACAGAGAGAGAGAAAGACAGAGAGAGACAGACAAACAGAGAGGACCCACCTAGTCAGAAATATTTTAATGTACAGATGTACCTGATCCATAAGAGACTCAAAATCAATAGGAGCAGCTTATCTCTGGTAAGAAATTTAGATATTTTTCAAAAAGATTATATTCTATATTTCCTGGAGAAAATGGGGGATAGGCTTCTAAGAGTCAGTTCAGGTTGAGTTGGACTTTGAGAAAGAGCTCTCTGTCTGCCAAAATAATTTCCTCAAAATGTTTATGGGAATTGTTATTCTAGAAAATATGTTTGTATTTTGTTTTGCTTTGTTTGGGTTTTTAATATAGCAAAATACTACAGGACTAGAATGGTTTAGTGAATTCTAGAAAGAGACCAAGTAGAACTTCATGAGGGCAGTTCTGCCTTTGGAATTAAATGCGATAAGAATTCGATTCAGCAGACCACAAGGTCACACTCTGCTTCTGCACTCACTCTAGAGTACACTCAACACCACTAAACAAATTCCAAAACTCTGGATGTACCAACACCCCCTTTTCTGAATGGATTATATCTTTACTATAGATTTAAAGTGGAAATTTCTAATGAAAGAATGACAATTACAGACTAAAATGGCATTTAGCTGGCACACAGGATAGCACCTCTTCTAAATTTGCATAAAAATCCCTAGAAAGGCAGAAAAAAAGATAAGGTCTTTCACAGTCTCTTTTTCTTTCTCTCTCTCTCTCACACACACACATACACACACACACACAACATAAACTAAACTATGTCTTCATTTACATATGGTCACATGTATATACCTATATGTTCATTGCTATATAAATCTGCATATATTATATATTGATGTATGTATATATGTATATGTCCATTAATATCTCTGTGTGTTGTATCTTTGCACATTAGTTTTCCAATACGGTAACACATCCTTAAGATAAATTAATTTATAAAGATGAAAGATTTATTTTGGCATATAGCTTTGAAGATTTTGGTCCATGATATAGAGGCCCCATTGTTTGGAGCCTATAATGAAATCATGATGGCAGAGAGCATGTGGTAGAGGAACCCATTTACCTTCTGGTGGTCAAGAAGTGATGGGAGAAAAAGGAAAAAAGAAAGAGACCAACATTCCCACAATTCCCTTAGAGGGCACATCCTCAGTGACCTAAAAACTCCCAATAGGCCTGCCTCTTAAAAGTTTCAAACCATCTTCCAATAACACCAAGCTGAGAATCAAATATTTAACACATGGGCCTTTGTGTGTCATTCCAAATCCAAAGTAGCGAAGTATCTGTAAAATGAGAATTATGATAAGTATAGGGAAAAAACGTATGGAAATTCAGTCTCAGAATTATAGACATTTCCAAGGAAGAAAACAGAATAAACAGAATTGAATCGTTATATAAAGATAGAACTAAAGAAAACATTCCAAACTTAGTTTGCTATGTTTCAGGAAATTTTAAGTAAAATATATCTATACCTAGAGAAATCCTTGGGAAATGTTTCTTCAATGTAAAAAAAAAAAATTCTCTTAAGTATCTAAGGGGGAAAATAAGTAAAACTATATATACATATATGTATATACATATATGTACACACAGCACTCAAAGAAACAAAATGAAAGTTCACCTCAGACTTCTACTTTTTACATTAAAAATTACAGAGGACAAGGGAACAAAGTATATGTATTTTCAAAGTACATTCAATATTCAGAGTAATCTATTTTAAATGCATAATTAATCATATCCTCATATTAAAATTCCTCAAAGATTTCCATTGCCTTTAGAGCAAGGTAGTAAATTCCAACATTGATTCATGTGGCCATCTACAGTGGAGCTTTTATTGACCACTTCATAGAGTCCCATGTCCCATGCCATTTTTACTGACATGTTTCTTGGCATGCTGGTTTCCTTTCAGAATCTGAAATTTGTAAAATGCCCATATTTCAATACTATCATTTGTAAAGTTCCCTTTATGCAGAAGATTCTTCCCATTCTGTACTTCTACTTAAATTTCAAGTCTCAGTCTAATAAGGTTTTTTCAAATAAAAACTTTTCCTGACCTTCAAAATAGGTTATCAATTGTTTCCTCTAACTAACACATCCATATATCATTCTTGCTATTTCTCCATTTTAATTTTATTTATCTTATCTGTTTTATGCAGTATATTATAGACAAGAAGGTATGGACAATATCTGTCATACTCACTTTTATAATTCTAACATTTAATATTGTGCCAGAAATTATACAGAACAATTAGAAAACTGAAAGATGGAGAGAAGAAGGCAGACCTAATAGGACCCTCAGGGTTCTAGAATAACATAGTGGTGTTTTCCTTGGCTTTTCTCTAAGCCCCAAATATCATAAAGTTGTCCTGGATCTGACAACTCCAAAAAAATACTACAGAAAACTACTCAAATTTTCCAAATTTTGTACTATATGCCTACAGACTTAAACTGAGCAAAGCCTAAACAGGATAAAGAGTAAAAAAATATCCACACTAAGACATATCATAATCAAATTTATGAAAACAAAGAAGGAAAAATCTTAAAAGTAGCAAAGTAGAAACAACAGCTTACCTATACAGGAAAAAATCTTTGAATGACAGTGGATTTCTTATAAAAAATCTTAAGGCCAAACAAATATAGTACATTTTTAATTGTGAAAGAAAAGAACTGTAAACCAATAATACTATACCCAAAGTAAATATTCTTCAGAAATAAAGGGGAACTCAAGACATTTTCAGATAAAGAACAACCATGATAATTGTGGCCAGCAAATCTATCCTAAAAAAATGGCTAAAGGAAATTCTCTGAACATAAATAAAATGATAAAGTAGAATCCTTAAAACAATAAGAACACGCTAAAAAAATAGATAAGTAAATATACTCTCCATCTCCCTTGAGTTTTCTAAATTATGCTTGATGATTGAAGTGAAATTATAACACTACCTTATACCTTGCCCAAATGTATGGCAAGAAAATATTTCAAACCATTATTCTGCACTGGAGAGATGACATAAATGGTGGTGAGATTTCTGTACTTAAGTTGAACCAAAAACTGATGGCACCAACAGACAGTGATAAGTTATAGAATGTAATAAAATGCTTGCAGCAACCATGTAAAAAAAACTCTATACATGGGCTCAGAATGTAGCTCGGAGGTATAGTGTGTGTCTTGCATCTGTGAGGCCCTGAGTTCAATCACCAGCAATAAAAATATGAAATATGAAAAAGACACACTTAAAAACAAATCAAAATGGAATTCTAAAAAGTAAGTGTTGAAGTAACCTATAGGAAGGCCTGGAAAAGAAAACAGAGAGAGGGAGGAGGGATGTTGATATAAACCCTAACATAGGAATAATTACATTAAATATGAATTGGCTAAATATACATTATAAGAAAGATATTGGCAGTGTATTTAAAAATATGAAGCAACTATATGTTATTAGGCACTTCAAATATAATTACACAGGCAAGGGTAGAAAATATTTGTTATGTAAATATTGATCAAAAGACAGGAGGACTAGCTATTGGCATCATATCAAATAGACTTCAGAGCAAAGATAAGTACCAAAGGAAGAAAGGGACATTATAGAATGATGGGACAACCAATCCACCAAGAAGACATAGCAATCCTAAATGTACATGCACCAAATGAGACAGCTACAGCACATGTGAGCCAAAAACAAGAACTAAAAAGAGAAATCAACAAACTCACAATGATACTTGGAGACATCCCACTACCCTCTCTCCACAATTTAACTAGGTAGGATATCAGCAAATATTCAGAAGAATTCAACACCATAAACCAACAGAATTTAACAAACACTTATAGAATAATATCTACCTAGCAACAGCAGAATACACATTTTTTACAATTTTTTACTTATTTTAGTTATGCATGACAGTAAATGTGTTTTGACATATCATATATACATGGAGTATAACTTCCCATCCTTGTGCTTGTACATGATGTGGAGTTACACTGGTTGTGTATTCATATATAAATATGGGAAAGCTACGTCTGATTCATTCTACTGTCTTTCCAATTCTTATCCCCCCTCCTTTTCCCCCACTTCACCCTGTCAAATCTGGTGAACCTCTACTCTTCTCTCCCTTCCCCTCCCCTGCCTATTGTGAGTCCATATTCACATATCAGAGAGAACATCCAGCCTTTGGTTTTGGGGGATTGGCTTATTTCACTTAGGATAATAGTCTCCAGCTCCATCCATTTACTAGCAAATGCTATAATTTCATTCTTCTTTGTGGCTGAGTAATATTACATTATGTATATGTACCATATTTTCTTTCTCCATTCATCTGTTGGTGGGCACTGAGGCCAGTGCCATACTATAGATATTGTGAATTGAACTGCTATAAACATTAATGTGGCAGTGTCACTATAGTATGCTAATTTTAAGTCCTTTGGATATATCTAAAGGAGTGAGATAACAGGGTCAAATGGTGGTTCCATTCCAACTTTCCAAAGAATCTCCATACTGCTTTCCAGAGTGGTTGCACAAACTTGCAGTCCCACCAGCAACACATGAGTGGACCTTTTTCCCCCACATCCTTGCCAACAATTATTGTTATTTGTATTCTTGATAACTGCCATTCTGACTGGAGTGAGATGGAATCTCAGTGTAGTTTTAATTTGCATTTCTCTAATTGCTGTTGATATTGAACATTTTTTCATATATTTCTTGATCAATTATACTACTTCTGTGAAGCATCTGTTCAGTTCCTTTGCCAATTTATTGATTGGGTTATTTTGATTTTTGGTGTTAAGGTTTTTGAATTCCTGATATATCTTGGAAATTCATGCTCTGAGGTGCAGTTTGCAAAGATTTTCTTCCATTCTGTACACTCTCTCTTCATGTGCTTGGTTATTTCCTTTTCTGTGAAGAAATTTTTAGTTTGATACAATACCATTTATTGGTTCTTGATTTTACTTCTTTGCTTTAGTAATCTTGCTGAGGAAGTCAGTTCCTAAACCAACATGATAGAGATTTGGGCCTATTTTTCTTCTAGTAGGCACAGAGTCACTGGTCTAATGCCTAATTCCTTGATCCACTTTGAGCTGAATTTTGTGCAGGGTAAGAGAGAGGGGTGTAATTTCATTTTATTACATGTGTATTTACAGTTTTCCCAGCTCCATTTCTTGAAGAGGTTATCTATCCTCCAATGTATGTTTGTGGCACCTTTGTTCAGCATGAGATAACTATATTTATGTGTATTTGTCTCTGTGTCTTCTATTCTGTACCATAGGTCTTCCTGGTTGTTTTGGTGCCAATACCATGCCATTTTTGTTACCATAGCTCTATAGTATAGTTTAAGGTCTGGTATTGTGATGCTTCCTGCTTCACTTTTCTTCCAGAGGATTGCTTTGGCTATTCTGAGCATCATTTCTCCAAATGAATTTTATGACTGCTTTTCTATTTCTGTGAAGAACATCATCAAAACCTTACTAGGAATTGCATAAAAGCCGTATAATGCTTTTGGTAGTATGGCCATTTGGACAACATGAATTCTGCCTATCTAAGAACATGGAAGATCTTTACATCTTTTAAGGTCTTCCTCATTTTTTTATTTAGATTTCTGTAGTTTTCATTGTAGAGGTCTTTGAACACTTTTGATAGATTCCTAAGGTTTTTTGGTTTTGTTTGTTTTTCTTAATTATTATTAATTAATTTAAATGCATTTCAAGTCATAGTACATATATAGAGCTCAATTTTTCCATTTCTCTGGTTGCAAACCAGATAGAGTCACACCATTTGTGTCTTCACACATGCACCAAGGGTAGTGATGACCATTTCATTCAACCATCTTTACTACACCCATTCCCCTTTACCTCTCCCCACCTCCCCCCTGCCCCATCCAGAGTTCCTCCATTTCTCTTATGTTCCCCATTCCCACCCCCCCCCCCTTATGTATCAGCATCCACTAATCAGAGAGAACATTCTGCATTTGGTTTTTTGGGATTGGCTTACTTCACTTAGCATAATGTTCTCCAATTCCATCCATTTACCTGCAAATGCCATAATTTTATTCTCTTTTATTGCTGAATAATATTCCATTGTGTATATGTACCACAGTTTCTTTATCCATTCATCTATTGAAGGGCATCTGGGTTGCTTCCACAGTTTTGCAATTGTGAATTGT